>VZRJ01003160.1:0-23624 GCA_013397565.1 Ptilonorhynchus violaceus | reverse complement strand
GATGACGACGAGGAGGACGAGGAGGACGAGGAAGAGGAGGAAGAGGAGGAAGAGCCCTTCGGCCCCATCGCCAAGTCACGCGCCGCGTCCCCCTTGGCCAAGGAGGGCAGGGACNGTGGTGGCCAGTCCCGGCTTCGCCGCGCCGCTGCCGCCGGACGCTTACAAGGGAGCCGCGCTGCACTTCCCGGCCAGCTTCGGGAGCCCCCTGGAGCACCTCAAAACCCAGGGCGTGCCCGTGGCCCCGGCCCTCTCCGTCAACCCCTTCGTGATCCCGGCTTTCCCCAGCCCTCTGGTGGTCACGCAGCCCTCGGAGCTGCGCCGGCCGCTGGCCACCGGCCCCGGCCACTTCCCGGCGTCCTACGGGAATTCGCTGCGGCACCGGCTGTACCCGGCGGCTCCGTGGCACGGCCAGCATTCCTACAGCTCCCCGCACGTCCCGGCCTTCCAGCACCACGCCAAGCCGTAGCGCTGCCGTCCCCACCGGCACCGTTCCCTGCGGAGGAGGGAGAGGCCGGGAGCGGGAAGCGCCGGGCCGGGCACCACTGCGGAGCCGGCGGTGACAGGGCTGGGAGGGGACACTCCGGACTGGGCCGTTTTTACTCCTGATCTTAGAGCTGTTTGTATCCGACGTCGTTCCGGCAGTGACTTCATTACCGGCATCCCACGGTTCTCTTTATATTTTCTATATATCCACGCACACCCATAAAAAAGGGAGCAAAACCAGTGCCGGAGGTTTCTGTTCTGCCGGAGAGGCCGTGCCGAGGCGGAGCCAGGGGATGGTTATTCCCATCTCGCTGTGCCCGGGATTCTCAGGGACTCCCTGGGCCCCCACCCAAACCTAGGTTTTAATTGTGTCACCTCCATCCAGGCTCCAGAGGTTTTCA
Source organism: Ptilonorhynchus violaceus (assembly GCA_013397565.1). Lineage (NCBI taxonomy): Eukaryota > Metazoa > Chordata > Aves > Passeriformes > Ptilonorhynchidae > Ptilonorhynchus > Ptilonorhynchus violaceus. The sequence goes on along the minus strand of VZRJ01003160.1, from coordinate 22,740 downwards.
GGAGCCTGGAAAGGCTCCGGCCGCTCCGCACCCAGAATAAACCTGCCTGGATGGTCCTGACCCGGCGCTGTTTGGGGTGTCCTTGATTTCTGGGATCAGGGCAGGGTTTGGGGGGATCCTCTCCCTAAACACGGAGCCCCAGGGCTGAGAACTCGGGGCTGCCCTGATCCTGTGCGGAAGGAGGTGCTTTTCCAAGCCAGTTTTGGGGGAATCACAGCTGTTCCATGGAGGAACGTGTCCGAGTGGGAACCAGCCCAGCAACACCTCCAGTGCTTTTTGTCTCCAGGTGCTTTTTGCTTGCAGGTGATTTTTGCTTCCACAAGCTCCAGCTGAGCCGCTGCAGATGATCCCACGGCTTTGTGGGAGCTCCAGGACTCGCTTTCCTCGTGGCAGCTGCTCCCCATCCGCAGGGACAGCAGGAAGGACAGAGGGACAGTGACACTTCCTTGTCCCCAGAGATTGTTCCGGCTTCAGGGGCAGCAGAAGCAATAAATCAGCTTGGAAGGACCACAGCTCTGCATCCATGGGAAGGCCAAGTTTTGGGATAGAAACTGGGACCAGTGCTGGCCCCAGGCAGCACTCATCACTCCATGGTGTTGGGAAGGGCATCAAGCACCCCTGGATCCTCCATGGGAGCAGCTGCACCCCAAAAGCTTCTCTGCCCCAACACACCCCATGGACCCCATTGGAGGAAGTGGCCATGGGGCTTGAGTTGTCCCACCAGGAGCTTCCATCACTCCTTGGGAGCGAGGCCATTGGAGATGCCACATCCCTAAGGATGTCTCAGCAGAGAAACTGTGACCTCAGGCCCGGGAAAGAGACTTGAGGTGCTCAAAACCACAGCAAAGCCTCGTTGGGAGCAGACACATCCCTGTGTCCATGGGGATGCTGGAGCACATCCTGAGCTCATCCTGGCTGTTCTCACCTCCAGCTCCAGGAGAAGGTTCCATGTGTGGTGGAATTCCCGCAGCAAACCCCAGCTCAGCCTTGGGTTCGAGGTTATCCCACACCCACAGCCTTCTCTGCAGGAAGATTTGCCTGTGCTGAACCCGGATCGCTGGCAAAGTAAATTCTTCCCCTTCTTTTCCTCAGAATCCCAGGGAAAACGGAAGATAATGCAGGGTTCAGCAGGGTTTGGGATGCTGACGAAGCTCAACGTCCTCAAAACTGCTACTTGTCATCATCTGGTGAGGGAGAGGTGGCGAAGGCAAAGAGGGACAGTCCCAGAAAGGACGAGGAAGTGAGCAGAGATTCTGGCACTGTTCCCGCCCTGGGAGGAGCACAGGGCCAGCCCAGCTCCGTGGATGTCCACGTGGTGGGAACTGTGCTCCCCAAAAGCATCTCAGCCAGCCCATGTTGCTTTATGGGAAGCAAAACTCGAGTGTTTGGGGTGCAGCAGAGCCACAGCCTGGGATGGGGACATGCGGAGCGTCGGGAGCATCCCAGAGATCCACAAAAAGACCCAGCCCAGCTTCTGTTCCAAACTCCAGGTGCTGCTGACAGCTGTAAAGGCTGTCAAAGCTCAGATCAAAGCTGAGCCTTCTTCAGGAAGTATAAATATTCCTAAAAGCAGGAGGAATCAGCTGAGTCTTTATCCAGAGGAGGGAACCCATATGGAGAAGAGACTGAGGGGGGACTCATCGGGGTCTGCACCTTCCTCCTGAGGGGCAGCTCCGAGCTCTGCTCTCTGGGACCAGGGACAAGACCCCTGGGAACAGCTGGGGCTGTGCCAGGGGAAGGTGAGGTTGGAGATGAGGGAAAGGTTCTTCACCCAGTGGGTGGTGGGCACTGAATATTCCCCAGGGAATGGGCACAGCCCCAAGGCTGCCAGAGCTCCAGGGGCGTTTGGACATGGTGGGAGGTTGGGGTGTCCTGGGCAAAGCCAGGAGTTGGATCAATGATGCTTGGGGGTCCCTTCCCACTCAGGAGCTTCCATGATTCTCTGATTGTTTCAGGGAGGCACAGGCACAGCTGCCCAGCCTGCTCCCAGGATAGTGTGGATCCCTGCTCTGTCCCTCCCCAGCTCAAGAAATCCACCCCCAACAAAAGCCACCCCTGGAGCTGCCTTTGGAGTTGCTGTGGCCACAAACTCAGTCCGTAAGAACAAACAAAAAAAAAAAGACAATTTTTATTAAAACAGCAACAAACCCAGAAAAACATCCCCCCTTTTCCCAGGTCCTCGTGCCCATGGGGCTGCTCCTGTCCCACCCCCCAGAATTCCTGGGGCTCCCTACAGCCCCCGGGGCGTGGCTGCTCCGGGCCAGCCCGACCTTGTCCCCGCGGTGTCCCAGGGCTCCGTGGCCCTTGCCCGAGGTCAGGATGAGCGTCCTGGAGGTGCTGTGCAGGACAGGTCCCACCTTGGAGTGCAGCGGGCTGCTGGGAGGGCTGGCACAGGGGAGGGCTCCAGAGGGACAGCTGGAGGAGGAGGAAGGCTGGGTGCCCGGCCGCTGGAGGGGGACGGAGGGAGCTGCACCCATCCCACACTTGGGAAGTGCTGACAGCCTGGCCTCCCACACCACAGGGTCTTCACGGGGCTGCTGGTGGTCACTGTGGAGAAGGGGACAGGGTCAGGGGGTGGGGACGTGGTGCCCACCCTGGGCTGCAGAACTCCCACCCTGAGCACAAAGGCCTGGCCTGGTTCACCCTGCAGAGCGAGACCCCAGAACAAACCCCACTGCTGGCACAGCCCAGGCAGGGAAACCACACAGCCCAAACCAGCACTGCTCCACTCCCAGACCAGCCAGATCTCCCAGGAAGCACCTCCCTGCTCAGATCCCCCCTCACATCCTTCCTTCAGTGTCTGAGCTTCTCCCCCCAAAAGTCCCCCCCTTTGGGACAGGATGCCCTGGTCCCTGCCCAGCCAGGCCTCCTGCCCCATCCCAGCAGCTCCTGCTCCTCTGTCCAGCCCCACTCAGGGCAGCCCTCGAGGCTCCCTGGAAGTGTCCAAGGTCAGGCCGGACCGGGTTTGGAGCAACCTGGGATATGGGAAGGTGTCCCTGACCACAGGCAACTGGATGGGCTTTAAGGTCCCTTCCAACCCAAACCATTCCGGATTCTGTGACCTCTTGCAGCAAGGACAGACCCCTCCCAGCTCAGGAACTGCTGTGACTGGACAGACTGTAACTAAAATTTCTGCCCTGGGAGTAAAAAACAGGGAGACTTCAGGAAGAGAAAGGTATTCCTGCTTCCAAGGGCTAGAGCCAGAGCTCTTCTCATGCCGGCCCTGCCCAAAACTCAGCCCATGCCTCACCCTGCAGCTCCAGGCCTTGCTGTGTGAATCCTCACAGGACACACAAGGGTGATCCACGATCAGTCCCCACTCCCTGGAGCCACTGGCAGGATGTCCCCACACTGCAGGGGACACCCCCACAACGGCCAAACCCCCCCTGGAGCAGTTTCTTGGAAAGAGCAGCTGCAGTTTCTTGTATTTTCACCTTACAGCCACACAACCACTCTCGTTTCCTCTCACTGCTCTCACAGGAAGCACTTGCACCAACCCCCCCGGGGACATTCCTCAGTCTCCCACCTCCCGTTTCATGCCCACGGGGGAAGCAAAGAGAGGTGCCCACGTGCCCACTCCAAAGTACAGCTCAGCTGCTCCGGGCACAGCCCCGGGCTTCAATCCCAGCGTGGGCTCCCCGCTTCCCGTGCGGGCACAGCAGAGCCCTCAGCTGGAATTTCAAAGGCAACCCAACCAACAAGAGCTCTGGCTGCTGCTGAGCACACCAGAGCTTAAGCCCTGGCGTTATCCCCCAAAGCCTTTTGGAAATTCAATCAGTTCCAGGAAGCCCTGCTGGGTTACGTAACCGCAGTGCCCGGGGCCGGGCTGATGTCAGGGCTATAATTAGGTACACAAACACACAGCTCCCCCCAGTTCCTGTCAAAGGCAGCTTTCAGTTTGCTTTTGAAGCAGCTCTCACAGCAGCCACACAATTAAGCCCTACCTTGAACACACAAGCTCAGCATTGTAGGGAAAAGTCAGGATCCAATATCCAGTTCCAAGTGCCACCGCCTGGAAAAATTAACCCGTTCCCGGACCCCTTCCCCATCTGTGCCAAATTCCATCGCTTCTCCCGGGTATTCAGAGCGTCTCAAAGGTGACAGGGACATAAAGGAAGGCACAGCAGCTCTGAGGGTTCATTGAACAGCGCCAAAGCTGCCTCTGACACAGAATTTCAGACCTACACAAGCGACTGTCCCGGTGCCCAGGTGGGACCTGAGGGCCACCAGCTCAGGGTTCCAAGCTCAGTGACTCAAAGAAACTCAGGGAAGTCAAGGGAGGAAGGATGTGGATGCTCCCAAACCTGAGGTTTAGCCAGGACTCTGCATGGAAACTCCCGGGAATGACGGATGCAATGCCAGCTCTGAGGCAGCACAGGATGAACTAAGGATTTATGGCTGCTGCAGTCAGTACTCACCCAACTCCCATCCAAAGGCTTCACCAGGAGGATAATGCTTCCCTAAGTATATTCCAACACTTTCAACAGCCTCCAGGATGCTGCCCACAGCTCAAGCCAGCCCAGCAACACAGAGCTCCATGCACCTCCAGTGGAAGGTGTCCCTGCCCTTGGAATGAGACATCTTTAAGGTCTCTTCCAAGCCAAACATTCTGGGATCCATGAGGATTCCCACTAAGGGAAGATGGCTCTGTCTCTCCTACAGAGCTCACCCACCAAGAAGCTGTGTGAGTGTGATCGGAAGCAGGAAAATCCCATGGAAGAGCAAAAAAAAGCCACAACAAACCAACCCTGCCAAGCTGGAGTGATCCCAGCATCCTCAGCCTTCGGTCCTAAACCCCTGCTGGGAACTGGAGCTGATCCCCACTGGATCCTGAACTGCCTTCTCCCTGCAAACGCCTGTCTCAAACCACCACACTCAGCTACACCCCTCGGAATATTCCCAGGGAATCGGCAGCCCTTTTCCTGCAGTGCCTCCTGCAGGTCCCTGACTGATCCCAGTGCTGGGCTGCCTGATTTCTCCTCCACTCCCATGTCCAGGACAACATCCAGAGGAAGACATCCCAGGGCTGCACAGCCACAGGGAAGCACCCGAGCTCAGCTCAGCCTTGCAGCAGGCACATCACAGCCACCACCACTGAGCAACCACCCTGTGCATCCTCACATCCATGGATCCAGCCAAAAACAGGCACTGGGTTAGGACAGAGCCTAAGGATAAACCTGTAGTAATTTTACCCCTTTTGCTCCAGGATTTGAGGATGAGGTCCATGTCTCAGTACACAAGACCACTGTGTCCACAACAGAAATCCCCCCCCCAACCTGGCCCCTTGTGCAGCCACACCAAGACTTCCTGGGAGCAGGAAGGCAGCCAGGATCCTTGGGACAGCACCTGGAATGTGCTGAGAGTCCAAAGAGCTCTTCCTCCAGTCAATGATCCACCTCCAGAAGGAATCTGTATCCAACAGACAGAGCCTTGGAGCACACGTTCCACAGCACGGAGTGAGAGAGAGCAGGAATGGGGAGCTACATAAGGAAATAGTGCAGGAACTGGGGAGCTATGGAGGGAAATAGTGCAGCATTCCCAACATCCACAGGGCCCAGCTCCACATCAGGGTATCTGATAGTCGGGAGCAGCATTTCCAAGAGGAACACAGCTCCAGACAGCACAGCCAACCCACTCTCCTGAGGGAACAGGCAGGAGAGAGACTCTACAACAGCTTCCCTCCTCCCACCATGAGCCACTGCTGCCAAGAAAACCTGGAGATTCAGCGACAATTCCCACGTTGATGTCAGCATTCCAAGTCTAGCTGGAGATTCCCTTGGTGCAGTACCAGTGTGGGAAGGTTTAGATGGGATATTGGGAAGAAATTCTTCCCTGTGAGGGTGGGGAGGGGCTGGGATGGATTTCCCAGAGCAGCTGTGGCTGCCCCTGAATCCCTGGAAGTGCCCAAGGCCAGGTTGGACGGGGCTTGGAGCAACCTGGGATAGTGCAAGGTGTCCCTGCCCACGGCAGGTGTGGGATGGGATGAGCTTTAAGGTCCCTTCCAACCCAACCCATTCCATTATTCCATGATACCTGGGACAATCAAACCTAAAGAGACACAACAATGCCCTGGGTCCTCTCACCCAGCACCTCAGCAAACCTCAGCACAGCTCCTCACAGCCCAGAGACGGGACCAAGAGCACCTTCCCCAGCCCAGCCCCCAGCCACACCTGTGAGAGTCAGGAACAGCCCAGGTGAGCAGCAATGGACACATTCCCTAGGGAAAGGTGTCCCCCGTTACCTGAGGGCCCTGTGTCTGCACTGGCTGCTCCTCCAGCTGGGGCTGCACCGTCCCCAGGGCCGCCTGGCTCAGGGTGCCCACGCGGCCGGGCTGCCCCCGCAGCGTCACCGTGATGGTCGTCGGGGCCTTCAGGCCTGCAGAACACACAGAAAGGTGTCCCTGAGACACAGGGGTCGTGGAGGCCACCTCCACCCTGGGCTGCCATCTTCCCATCAGAGGTGGCCGCTCGGGAATCACCAGCACGTGGCCGTCCCTAAGGCAGGAGAAGCTTTGGAAATGCCGGGATGCTCCAGGCGCCCGCACCGCCTCCCTGCCCTCCCTCCCCCTCACCTGCAGCCTGGTTGGAGATCTGGGCCAGCCCAGGGAGGCTGCTGGCCAGCTTGGCCAGCCCCCCGTTGGTCAGCAGCTGGTGGATGGCCGTGGGCTTCCCGCTGGCCGAGGCCCCCAGGGACAGCGAGGTGGCCACGGGGATGGTGCGGACGATGGCCCCCGTGTCCGTGGTGATGGCCCCCAGGCTCTGCAGGGCCGTGGGCGCCTTCACGGCCGAGCTCTGCAAGGAGAGGCACAAGCCCTGAGCACCTGGGAGGAAAGGGGAGGCTGGGATGGCCACTCTGCCTCTCCAGCCAGAGGTCTTTGGGGTTTCCACACTTCCTTCCAGGCCAGGGGCAGATCTAAATTCCAGTGAATTTCTCCCTCCCAGTTTGCACATCTCATCTCAACCTAAAACTCTGACTGGGACAAACTGACTTCCCTGAGGTCACCTCCCACTGAAGGGATGGGGAGCAGTGCCTGAGAAGGTTTTACCAGAGTATCACGGAAAACGAACCCTGATCCCCCGAAATCTGTCCTCCAAGTCAGCATTTTCTAGGTGGCTGCCCAGAAATACCATCCCACAGACCCCTTTCCTCAGCCTTGTGTCACTTAAGGAACACTGAGAGCCCACTCCTCATCTCTTCTAGTCCTATCCAGGTTCCCTCTGCCTCCTAAAACTCCCTCCCCCACCCAGCTTCCCTGGGGATCTCCGATGGCTGCTCACCTGCACAGGTGACCCAGCAGCAGCCACGCTGGCGGGGAGGGTTGAGGACTTGGTCCCGATGTCCTGCAGGCTGAAGCTGAGCCCTTGGAGCAGGCTGCTGGCAGAGGCTGCTCCTAAAAAAGCCAGCAAAGGATAAAATCAGGCTTGGACGACTCACCAGCACGAAATTCCATGTCTGTCCCATGGCTGTAAAGCTGTTCTTTAATGGGATCCTCCCAGCTGCTCTAAACACAGAGTCCAGCATATTTCATGGAATCATGGAATATCCTGAGTGGGAAGGGACCCACAAGAATCACTGAGTCCAACTCCTGGCCCTGCACAGACACCCCAACAATCCCACCCTGTGCATCCCTGGGAGCGTTGTCCAAACGCTCCTGGGGCTCTGGCAGCCTTGGGGCCGTGCCCATTCCCTGGGGAGCCTGTTCAGTGCCCAGCACCCTCTGGGGGAAGAACCTTTCCCTGGTATCCAGCCTAAATCCCCCTGACACGGCTTCACTTCTCTGCTGCAGGTACAAAGGGGTTACCTGTGAAACCCAGGAGGCCAGAGAAGGCTGGGTTTGGTGTCTCAAGGCATTGTTACATACAAACGACACAACTGACAGGTCACCCGCTGCATCCCAACAGCAAAACCCTACAAACCCCACCTCAGCCAGACCCAGAGCAACCAGGGAACGCAAGGGAGAGGCTCCACCAAACATCTGGAACCCGGCTGACCTTCTCCCTTCCCAAGAGAGACGAGGGGAGGCGGGTACCTGGGAGGGCAGTGGCGGGCTGGGCCTGCAGGCCGTGGGTGCCGCTGGCCACCAGCCGGCTCTGCAGGGCGTGGAAGGCGCTGGGAGCGGAGCTGCAGGGGATCCCGGCCGGGGCGGGGCTCAGCGAGGCCTCTGCTGCCGAACTCAGCCTGAAGGGGGAGGGAGAGGCTCCAGTCAGGGACAAACTGCACAGGGCAGGGAGGGACAGCTTGGGCAGCGAGCTGTCACCGCCCCAGCCAACCAGGACTCCTGGAGGAGGGAGCTGAGCTACAAAACCCAAAGCAAGAGAATCACAGAAGTGTTAAGGTTGGAAAAGGTCTTTAAGATCATCAATTCCAGGAGAAGTTTTCCTGTGTCCACTGCTGTAGCCAAGACAAGAATCACCTATGGCAAAATCCCTGTAATTCCAAACTGGAAGAGAGCTTTCTACCTGTGTGCCCTCCCTGGGTGCTGCGAGGGCTGGGTAACCCTGACCCAAAGCCATCACCCCTGCAGGGGCACTTTTCCTGTTCAAAACCTACTTTTTGTTTAAAAACAGCTCTTCTTCCTCCCCTCTCCCACATCACAGAATCCTGGAATGGCTTGGGTGGGAAGGAGCCTTAATGCTCATCCAGTCCCACCCCTGCCATGGGCAGGGACACTTTCCACTATTCCAGGTTGCTCCAAGCCCCCGGAGAAAACTTCCAGGGATGCAGCACCCACAGCTTCTCTGGGAAACAAGCTCAGAGTCCAGTTCCCCAAAGCTTGGTTTGAATTAGAACAGAGAAGAGGTGTCAACACGAGACGCATTCCCCAACAGAAATCCCTTTGGACAATTCATCACCTTCACGAGCCACTTCGAGGCTTCTTTCCCCTGCCCTTGGAATAAAAATGTTTGACTGTCAGAGGGAATGAAGGGAAAGGTTAAACCCAGAATTTCTGCCAAAGCCACCACAATCATCCAAAAGACAGAGACAAGCAAACTTGAATTTGGGAAACCACATCACACATAACCCACAGCCACAATACCTTCCACTCCTGCCCATTCCTGCCACTCCCAGGCTCGACTCCCAGCTGTTTTCAGGAGCCCCGGAGTCTCCCACATGCCAGAAAATTCCGGTGAGAAGCAAGACACAAGAAAGCTCCACATGCAGGACTCGCCCTGTTGCGGCGCTTGCCTGTCAAAAAGACCCCAAAAACAATCCCAAATCCCACTCACTTGGGGGTGGAGAGCAGCCCCGACAGCTCCTTTGCACTGGACACGGCCACGGGCAGCGGCTTCCCGGAGACAACTGCAAAACAAAAAGGAGAATCCTCAAATTCTCTCCCCCACGAGTCCTGCGGGATTCCTTAGGGATCCCCCTCTCTCAAAGTACCCACAGGCACGGCCAGGGGCTCATCCAGCCCCCAGAGCATCTTCTCCAGGAATCACACCCCGAGCCACCACGCTGGAGACCGGGAGGATGAAAATCCAATTAAAACACTCGTGGAATTACGACAGCCAAGAGCGAAGGAATCACCTTCCAAAATCTTTCAGGAATCTCAGGCTCTCGCCACTGAATGCAAATCTCTGTCCTAAAGGTTCCCTCCACTAACCCCCTCCTAGTCCATCACTGCCTCAATGGATTGCTGGGATCTGGTTGATTTTGTAAGGATTCTTTAATTAAAGACACTTTACAAAATACACAGGGATGCGACGAGTCAGGATATTTGTTTATTGCAGCATTTTGGGATACAACTGCATTCCTTCCTTGTGCATTCCTCCTGCTCACACCCGGTAAGAGGGAATTCTTGTTTGGGTTCATGTTTACTTCTGCAATTCATTTCCTTTCTGTGAAAAGAAGTTTGAAAAATTAAAAATAATAATAATAAAAAAAAAGATTCTGGAAACCAGAGGTTTTCAAAGCTGCCAGAAGATCAAGTGTAACCTTCCAAAATGATGTGGATTTGTGTCTTTTCACAGCTCAAAACAACTGTTAAACTGGCAAAGAGGTGCTTGGAAAGGAGCAGAGTTATTTCTCAGCTTTGAAAACCTCGGATTTCTGAGCAGAACGGAGCCGCTGACCTTTCATTCCATAACCAGGGACTGTCTTATGGAGCTGGGGCTCTGGGATGAGGAAGACGCTCCAGAGAAGGCAACATCCTTAGGGACACAGGGGACAGCAGCCAGAGCTTTTGGCCTCTCTTGCAAAGGCTCAGGGGGAAGCAGTTGGAGCACATCACTTCTTGGACACGGCAGCTTTTCCGGGATGCAGAGGTAGGAGTGGAGCTGGGATTTGTCCGGATATGTATCAAAGGTGTGCTGTGCCAGACTCCAGGCCCCAAGGGGATCAGCAACTCCACTGGATGGGGAAGTCTGAGCACACAAAGCTCTTCCAGAGGGAGGAACATCGTTGTGATCCCTCAAGCAGGAGCGTGTTCCAGGCGGGAGGAGCAGGCGGCAGAACTGGAGATGCTCACGGCCTGCACGGAGCAAGGGGTCCAGCAGGACCAGCATCCTGCTTCCAGCAGCAGCTCCACGCTCAGAGGAGGATGCAGGATAAGAAGAAGGTGTAGGATCCACCTCACAGCTCCAGGCTGTAGCCGAGTGTTTCGCTGGAGCGTGGAATGCCAAGCACTACGGAAAACAGGCTCCCGCCAAGCCCCTGCGTGCCACGCTCCCCCAGCTATCCCCCAGCCACTCACACCTGGAGCCTCCACCTTTTCCCTGCAGCTAACTCCTCCAGAAATAAGGGACAAACGAAGCACGGCTCCCTCCCCTCCCCACAGTGCCCGAGGGTGGCTCTGGGCACAGCCACGCCCCGTGCCGGGGTCACCCGGCAGCGCTGCAGCCCCAACTCACTTTCTGCCTGGGTGCTGAGGGCTGCTCCGCTGCCCACGCCCGCAGCATCTCCGTGGGAGACAATGGTCACCTTGATTTTGGCTCGTTTGGAGGCTTTGGTGCACTGGGTCGGGCTGGGGGTCTGATGCCTCTTCAGCTGCAAACGCACATCATCTTTCTCAGCCCCTTCCGAGTGCTCCGAGGAGACTGGAACTGGGGGACACAGAAGGAGCTCTTTGAGCGCCCGCGGCCGCTCCCTCGGGGCCGGCGCCGCTCCATGTGCCGGGAAGGGAACATGCCCATGCACACGTCCACAGCTCCCTCCATGCCAGCCTGCCCGTCTCCCATGCACAGGAACCCACACCCTTTCCTGCACTGACTCCTGTCCTGCGCTGAGTTCCCAGGAATTCGCTGCTCTCGGGCTAAAGCGGGATGGGATGGAAGGTCTGTCCTGCCTCTGCAGCGAACAGAAACGGCTGTGGGCAGTGATGCCACATCTCCATGTGGACACTTTTCATTCCAAAATCCTGGCAGGAGGCCCCTCCGACGGCCCTGAGTTCCAGGGGAGGGGACAAGGGTGTGGACTTGCAGGCACAGAAGATCAGAGCTCAGCCCATCTGCTGCTCCAACACAGCCAAAGCTCTCCTCCAACAGCCCTTCCAAGGCTCCTGCCCAGCCCTCCCGGAGCTGGGCAAGTTCTGAGAAGCACCAAGCAAAGCAGAAAAGGTGCAGCAGCAAAGCCAAGCCCCCCAAAACGCCACAATGCCCCACACTGCCTGCGACTGGGGGAGAAAAACCCCGAGCTGAGAGTTCTCCTCCACACCAATGTCTCATTGTGCTGCCACACCCTTGATCTGTCACATCCATTCCATCCTGCCTGAAGCACAAGCCTCCCAAGGCCAGGGTGATCAGAAAGAGCACAGAGGACCCACAAGTGCCACTGGGCAGCCCAGGGACAAAACACGGCCATGAGTTGCCACATCCATCCACACATCCCCACCACTGGTGTACAATCACCCAGCCCCAGCCTGAAATGCTGAGGATTGCCACTTTCCAGATGCTCCTGGGCATCCAAGTCGTGTATTCAGCAGCCCAGAGGCCAGGAGGTACCTCCCTTCTTATTTATAAACCTCTGGATACAGATATACGATATAAAATCAAGAGATGTGTGTATGCAGATATTTACACACTGTATATCACCCACACACCTCAGAACTGTGGGGGTAGGACAAGACTGCAGCCAAATCCCAAATTTCAGGCGACTCCAAGCATTTGGGGCTGCTCTGGTCCCCAGCACAAGTGCCAAGCTCGCTGTCCTACTCCCCATGGCCAGACTGTCACCTCGAGCCCGTTGCCTCGTGCCCCTCGTGCAGCATTCCCGTGTCTTCCCCCAGCTCCCAACATGCATCATCCAAACCAGATCCAGAGAGCCCTGCAGGCACCACAGCCCCACCCCAGGGCCACCAGCCAAGCAGGACCGTGAATGGCACATGCACAGGCACCAGGTGTCCCTCACAGCACCGGCAAGCAGTGACCCAACGTCCCTCTGTGTCCCCTCCTGTTCCTGCCTGTGCAAGGGCACAGGGATCCACGCCAGGAAGGGCTGGCTGCGTGTTCCCAAGGAGCATCCCACTCCCAAATCAGCAAATGCTTCACCCAGCTTCCTATCTCACATCTGAGGCAGTCAAGCCAGTGCAGTAACGAGCCCAGAGTTCTTAATTAGCTTCTGATGCTATGAACAGGCAGTCCAGGCTGGGCCAGGCTCTCCACATCCAGCAGGGAAACATCCACTGGAGATTCTCCTGCAGGGCTCCAAGTGTGCTCCCCACCATCATGGCACAGGGGAAAGCTCACAGTGAGGCTCAAGGGATAAAGGAACCTTCAAATCAGGCTCAAGAGGGAAAGAAACATCTAAAGCCACCAGCTTGGGGCAGTGCCTGGCTCAGGAGTTGGTTGTAGAGTTAAAGGCAGAACATTCAGGGTGCTCAAGGGCAGCTCTCAGCCCTGGGGTCACCCCAAAGGAGAACTGACACCAACAGCTCAAGTGACAACACTGCAGCCTCCCAAAGCCTTGCATGTCCATTCTACTCCCTCTCCTGACCCCAGATCCACAGTGACTGCTGTTCATGATAGCAAAACACATCTTTAGACAGCCTGGATCTCACCCTGCAATCCCCAACCCTCAGAGCACAGCACACACTCAGCCACCTCTCTGTGTGCTCAGCCTGTCACCTCCACGTGTCCCCTGGTCCAGGCAGCACTCCTCTTCCTGATCCATCACCACCTGCCCAAAGCCCTGAGCTCTCTGCTCTTCCCTAACTCCCTGAGGCCAAGCAATGCTGCTCCAAGTGTCCACACCTGGCTGTCCCTTGTTCCTGTCCCACGTGCCAGGGATGCTCCACCAACACACCCAGTCTGTCACACTGGTGACCACATCCCCTGCTCACCCCCAGCACAGGAAAGGGTTAAACTCATGTCCACCAAGCTTTAATCCATCAGATGGCAAACTGGATGGCAGACTCCAGCATTTATCCACTGGGAACAGGGAAGAGCTCAGGAAAAGTCTGAACTCTCAGGCAGCAAAAGTGGGCCCTCGGCTTTAGCGTCAAACACAGCAAAGAGAAAGCAAAAAGCAGGGGGACAAGGGGACACGTTGGGCCACATCCCCAAACCAAGGCAAGGGAAGAGGAAGATGATGGAAGAAGGCAGCAGAGACAGAGAGAAGGAGGGAGACAGGGAGAGAGACAGCGAGAAGTGAGGAGATACTCACCAAAGAGACATGAAGAGGTGCCAGGAGGAAGAGCTTTCCTCACCAGCATGTTTTGTTTCAGAAAAGCAGCAAACTGAGCTGAAATGAATCAGAGAGAATTACAGTATCACAGCCTGGCTCCAGAGGGGACAGGAGGCTCCAGGGACACCTCTGTGACCCCCGGACGGAGACCTCGGAGCAGGCAGAGCTCCGCACACGACTCATCCACCACAGGGAACAACGGAGACACAGCAACCTCCTCTCATCCAACACTGGATCGTCCCAGCTTTGGGACAGCACATCCCAACCAAGAGCCCTCTCCAGCCATCAGGAAAGGTCTGGTGCCCTGGGAAGGGGAGCAGGCCTGGCTGGGAGAGCAGGGCTAAGCTTGGCCGAGCTGCACTGAGAAGCTGAGAGCAGCTGGGAGACTGAGCTAGCACATCCCTGAGCAGCTCCAGCCAGGGATCACTGCAGCATTCCTGAGAAAACCAGGCAGCCACAACACAGCTCCACAGACCCTCCTCCTATCTCCCCTGTGCCACCTGGGAACTGCCTCCCTCAGCTACAACACCACAGGAATACAACTCTTTAGTCCATGGTCTGAGAAATTAAGGGAGATCCAAGCTCCAGCTTCCCCCTGGAGTCTCTCCCCACTGGAGTCAGGATGGATGTGGAGAGTCGCTGCTGCAGAAGACAGCCACCAGCCTGTCCAGGTCTGTCCTGAGCAAAGCAGTAAGGAGAGAAGGGAGGATGGAGAACTATCCCCTGTGTGCTGCTGGTGTTTGCCAGAAGGGATCCTCATCCACAAAACCATTCCCTGCATTCCCAGCGTTCACCAGCAGCCTGAAGGCTTTTAATCAGCACCTAACAGGACACAAAATTCCACAGCTCCAGCTGGTTTCTTATCCCAAGCAGGTTTTCCACAGGCCATTTGCTGCAAGATGGTTCTGTAATTCCCCAAATCCCACAGTTTCCATCTCAATCCAATGGCCTCAACCACCTCCTGAAAACCTTCAGTCTGTCCCCAGGCAGCCCTAAAGGAGACACCAGCCAAGGGTCTCCCACTTCCAAAAGGATCAGAGCGTGGCTACCGGGACTTGGGTCAGCCAAAGCGAAAATCCTTCCCGCTTGCAACAGCAGGAAGACTCCACAAGCTGCAGGAACACCATTTCCAACCCAATTCCAACCCTCCACAGGCCGTGACAGGGGGCTGAGCTGCAGAGAAAGCTGCCACAGGGAGCCCGGAATTCAACACAGGACCCAGCAGACAAAGCCCTACACACGTCCAGACAGAGAGAGACCAAAAATCCAGCTGCTGGAAGGGTGGGAAAGCTGCAGGAATTACCTTGTGCCTGCTTGTGGGTTAGGACAGTGTCTGGCCTCGGCACTTGCCTCTTCAGCAGCTGCGTGGGGCCCACCTGGCTGGGCTTGGGCAGGGACATGGACATGGCAGCCACCTTGGTCTTGGGGCTGGACGTGGGGCTGCTGGACACGCTGGATAAATCCTGCTGGGAGAGAGGGACACCTCTTAATCCCATGTTTCCCTAAGGCAGGCCTGCTCCCGAGTATCAGGCATTCTTTGGTGGAGCAGGCCTGTGTCTGAAGGTTCATTTGCCTCACCACGAGAATCCTGGAACTTTTAAGACTGGAAAAGACCTTCAAGATCATCAAATCCAATTGTCAATACCACGGTCACCACTAATCCATGTCCCCAAGTGCCACATCCACACGTGTTTTGAACACTCCCAGGGATGGGGAACTCCACCACTGCCCTGAGCAGCCTGTTCCAATGCCTTACACCCCTTTCCATGAAATAATTTTTCCTAATATCTCATCTTAACCTCCTTTGGCACAACCTGAGGCCATTTCCCCGTGTATCCTCTCACCTCCCTCTCCCAACACAGGTATCAGTGGCGCAAAAGCATCTCTTTACACAACCTCAGCCTTCCCCAGCTGGAATTATCCCGGGAAGAGCTCCCACCTCGGAGCCGGAGGGCGAGGCTGGCACTTTGGCTGCAGGTGAGGCAGGTCTGCTGCTCCTCTCGGGCAGGTCAAAGGACAGGTCCCTCCTGCTGGAGTCCCGGGGCTTCTTCTTCTTCTCAGCGTCCAGGTCGCGCGGCTCGGAGCCCGAGTGGCTCTCGGCTCGGGTCAGCACTCCAGTCAGGAAGTCTGCTATCTCATCCTGGGAATTGTGGGATAAAGAGTGGGACTAAGCACTGTGCAGGTCTCTGAACAATGGAATTTCACAGCTTGAAGCAAAGAAAGAAGGAAGGATTCCCAAGGGGATAAACAGATAAGGCTCTGTGGGTTTAATATTCTGCAGGATAGAAAGAATCACTAAAACCTCAGAGAGGGACCTTGGCTTCCTCATTAAAGCTCTCAACTCTGATTTAGGACATGTGGGAAAAAACCACAGTGGTTTCTCCAAAAATGCTGCTGCGTCCCCAGGAAGATGCACTGGGAGACTCAGGCAACTGCTCTTCAAGGTGCACTACCAGGAATCTCACATCTCTCCTCCTTCCAAATCCTTCTCAGGAGACGGATCCCCTTCAATCCAACCAATCCCAGCTGTAACTTGTGGGCACTGACACATTTCAGCACAAATTCTTCCTTCTTTTGAGGTGCAAAGGGAAGATTCCTGTGGTTACCTGGATGCACCTGTCCACCATACTCTGGGTCAGGCCTTCTGACTTCTTTTTGGCTTTGCTTATCCTAGGAAAAAAAAAAACAAAGCAGATGGAAATCAACACTTTTCCACCTGCAGACTCTCATCATTCTTCACCTGAGATCGAGGTCCCACCAACGCAAGGTCACTCCCTTGCCCAGTTACACACTGAGTAAGGCCAGAGTAAGAGCCAGCTCACAACCCAAGAGCAACAACCACTGGAAAGATGAGGCTGATCTCTTAGAAGTGCCAAGACCAACTCTGACGAGCAAAAAGATCCTTTTTGGGACATCCCAAAGCATTCTGCAAAGCCAATCTGACATTCCAGAGCTCCACCTTCACACCCAGTGTCAGAATTTTATGTTTCTTTCCTCTCCTTCACTGATCTTCCCCAGTAGAGACTTCTGACTCATATGATGCTCCAAAACCTTGTCTGTGCTGCTGGGTTCAGCCCTAGGTCAGGCCCGTTCCCATACATGACCTGCTCAGGTTTTTGCTGCAGTTATTCCCAATAAATAAAAGTTTGGAGTATTTTTATGCAGTTCCCACCTAGTTCCAGTATCAAATTTAGGGTTGATGTACCCAGCATGCTCAGATGTCGCCCAGAATTCCTGGGAAGAGAGGATCCACCTGGCAGGGAGTTACCTGAGGTTGTCATCTGCTCCTCCCACCACCACCATGCTGTTATCCGCCCGGATTTTCTCCCGGAAATCCTCCATGGCTTCAATGTTGCACTGCAGGGAATTCTGCCCGATCACGAAGAGGACAGGGGTCTTCATCTCCAGGAGGGGGTCATCAATATCCTGCAGGAATAAGGGAGGTTGGAGTCTGGAAGGGCTGAGCCAGGATGCAGAGCCTTTGGAGCTGAACTCCCGGGATGAGGCTGAGGAAGCACCAACAGTGGAAGCTTCCAGGGGTGAGTCCCGATGGGATTTACTGAGTGTGAAAGAAAACTCTGCTTGAGCTGCACCCTGCTCCAGAAAATACCTTTCCAATGGATTTTCCTTGGAATTATCCACTTCATTAGCATGAGTGTCATCATTCCTTATACAGTCACACACTGCTCAGAAAGGGGCAATTTGGGCTCCGTGTAAATGACACAGTTAATGAGGCACCCAGGACATGGTTAAGGAGGGATCCAGGACATGGTTAAGGAGGGATCCAGGACATGGTTAAGGAGGGACCCAGGCATAAGAACCCAGAATGGGGCTGCAAAAACACATCCCAGCAGAGACAGGCAAACACAGCACTCCTCACACCAGCTACTGCACCAAGAATCCCACCAGAAACGCAGCAGTCCCCACTCTGAAAGCAACACCTCCTCCAAATAAAAACCACACACACATTCCCCCAAAAAATCAGCCAATTATTGCTTGACTTCCAAGAGTGATTCCATGAAATAATCCAGAGAGATTTAGAGACAAGCAGAGTTCTTCAAACAGCTCCATGTGGTCCTTACCCCTCTGGGGCCATCCACGGTGAGCAGTGGGAACCCAAGGCACACAACAGCAGTGACATATTCCATCACTGAAACCTGGGCAGGGAGAGCAGCAGTCAGCATTCCCTGAGCCCAGTGCATTCCTGCCAGGCACAGAAACACCTTCCATAGCTACACCTTGCTTTGGAGATTAAGAGTGATTAAAAAATATTAAATGACTCAAATTGCAAAGGGCCCACAACCACAGAGGTCAGAGGCAGGCCTGGGAAAGAGCACAGGGACAAGAGAACCCCACCAGTCACTCAAATCCAGCTCTGAGGCTGCCAAGTGGGCTCTGAGACAATCACAAGACCCTGGAATGGTTTGGGCTGGGAAGGACCTTAAAGCCCACCCCATTCCAGCCCTGCCATGGGCAGGGACACCTTCCACTATCCCACGTTGCTCCAAGCCCCGTCCAACCTGGCCTTGGACACTTCCAGGGATCCAAGGGCAGCCACAGCTTCTCTGGGGATTCCATCCCAGCCCCTCACCACTCTCACAGGGATGAATTTCTTCCTGATCTCCCATCTAACCCTGCCCTCTGGCAGTGGGAAGCCATTCCCCCTTGGACTGTCACTCCATCTCTCATCCCGAGTCCCTCTCCAGCTCTCCTGGAGCCCCTTTAGGCACTGGAAAGGGGTCTGAGGTTTCCCTGGAGCCTTCTCTTCTCCAGGTGAACGCTCTCAGCTCTCCCAGCCTGGCTCCGGAGGGGCTCCAGCCCTCGGAGCATCTCCGTGGCCTCCTCTGGACCTGCTCTAACCGCTCCACATCCTTCCTGTGCTCTCCTGAGGACGCAGAGGACTCAGGTACTCACGTGACAGGCCACCAAGGCACCCGTGTTCCACCCGATCAGGATGATCTGCTTGTGAGAGAAGTGGTTGTGAATCTGTGGGAGAAAAAAAAGACATGGATGGAGAGAAGTGGGACAGACCCCGGGATGATGCCCTGGGGTGGCACAGCACCTCCAGGCAAGGGGAATGGTTTGAAGGGAGCACAAAGGCTGTTGCTGCTCCTCACCTCGGCCACTTTGCCCCTCACAGCCCCGATCATGTGCTCCAGGCACTGCAGCACCCCCACCCCGCTGCCGTTGTTCAGCAGGGAGGTGGCGATGGGAATCACCTGCCAGTGGGAAGGGAGGATCAGGAATAACCCACACATTGCTGAGGACAACAACCAGCACAGACTGGAGTCCAGTTCGTGCATGAACTTCTGCTTTCTCTACTTCTTTCCCACAGGATTCTAACTACTTAAAACAGAGGGAATGGAGAATTCCCAACAGATTCCCAACAGAAGCCAGCCCTGCTCCTCCCCTCACTCCTGCACACCCAGTGCACCAACCACATTCACTGGGAGGTGTGTGAGCAGCCCCACAGCCAGGCACAGGACTAAAGTGACCTCCACTATCCCTGCTCCAACCTCTTCCTACCAGAACCCTCATCAGTCCTTAATCACAGTATTGAAAGACCCCAAACACAGCAGATTTGGGCAACTCCATCCCTTGTGAGTGCCCCACACTCTGCAGGTGGCAGGTGCCAGCCTCTGCTTTCACAGGGGCAAAGATTTCAGAGCACCAAAGGCTTCTGGAAACAAAGCTCAGCATCCACAGCCCTGCCCTGCTGTGGGTCCCTCCCTCAGAGCCAAGCCCACAGAGCCAGGCCCACGCACCTTTCCAAGGCAGGAGAGCTGGGACTGCCAGAAGCGGTGCCGTCGGGACGTGGGGAACATGGAGTTGGCGGGGCCGGAGGAAGCGATCAGGATGAGGGGGGAACCGGGCAATTTGCTCTGCAGAGTTCAACAGGAGACGTGTCAGGGACAGCAGAGACCTCCCTGCCAGCCTGGCCCACGCAAGGAAAAGGGAGGGATCTGACTGTTTTCCCAAGCCAAAGCTCCCTCAGGATACCAGGGGGAATGTGCCCAACAGAAGGACCCTCCCTTCTTTCCGAGGGGCAGCTCCAATCTCTGCTCTCTGTGACTGTGACAGGACCCAGGGAATGGCTGGAGCTGTGCCAGGGGAGGTTTAGGTTGGATATCAGGGAAAGGTTCTTCCCCTAGAGTGTGCTGGGGCACTGAACAGGCTTCCCAGGGAATGGTCCTGGCCCCAGGGCTGCCAGAGCCCCAGGAGTGTTCGGACAACGCTCTCAGGGACAGGCTGGGATTGTTGGGGTGTCCGTACAGGGCCAGGGGTTGGACTGATGATCCCAGTGGGTCCCTTCCACTCATAGAGCAAGTCTAAAGCAGGGGGAGAAGAGGCCAGGGAGAACAGAGAGGCAGAAGGAGGGGAAGAGAAGAGCTGACACGGGACCTCTCGCTCCCCACAAGCCCCCGAGGCACTTACTGGTTTATTATGGGACAAGACACCCACTGCTGGGTCCCAAGGTCTCTTGAGCAGCAGGGACAGAGCCTCAGCCCCTGCTGCTCCTGTCTTGGCCGTGGAGGAGAGCAGCATCCTGTCGATCAGCGTGGGGATCTGCAACCAGAGGCCAGGAGGGACTGAGAAAACGCACACAAAACACGGGATAACAATTCCATCCTCTTCCTCTGCCAGCTGTGTGAAGGGGGAACATCATCCATGACAGCCAAGTCTCCCACTGCTTTTATCACCTTTCCTTTGAGGGTCTGCAGAGCATCCAGGTAGGCAGCCAGCACGGGCAGACTGAGGGTCTCCACCAGCGTCGTGTGAAGCCACTGGATGAGTTTGGTGTCCCAGTTCACGCTGGCCAGAGCCTGGCGCACCCTCCGGGCACATTTGTCCACTGCTATCCTCCTCAGGACCGGCTCGTTGCAAGCCTGGAAACCGGGAATTTCCAAAGGAACAGTGAAGGGGAAGATCAAGCACGGCACGTGCAGCCCGATCCACAGGGAGGCATTGGCTTGGGCAGCCCAAAGCCCTCTGGCAGCAGAGCCCAACATCTGGAGTGAGGACAAAATCTGTCCAAGCAGGGGGAGACCGAGGGGAGCTCTCTCAGCAATCCAAAACTTCCAAGGGGCAGCTCTGACCTCTGCTCTGTGACAGTGACAGGACCCCAGCGAACAGCTGGAGCTGTGCTGGGGGATTTAGGTTGGATACCAGGGAAAGGTTCTTCCCTCAGAGGGTGCTGGGGCACTGAACAGGCTACCCAGTGAATGGGTACAGCCCCAAGGCTGCCAGAGCTCCAGGAGAGTTTGGACAACGCTCCCAGGCAGAGGGTGGGATTGTTGGGGTGTCTGTGCAGGGTCAAGAGTTGGATCAATGATCCCTGTGAGTTCCTTCTCCCTCAGAACATTCTATGATTCCACGAAAATCACGGCTCACAGAAGCACAGAGCTGCTTGCTCCTTAAGGCTACATGACTCAAAGGCCGAAATTCCCATCCCGACTCCCCTGGGCTTGCTGGGAAGGAGGGATAACAGCCCCTCTTACCCCTTCGTTGGCCAGGCGAGCCAGCCTGTCCGACTGCAGCGCTTTGTGGATCTTGTTGAACAGCTTGTTCTGGGCCATGGTCCAGCCCGTCCTGTGGGGACAGACACAGAGGGCACACCCATAAAACAACCAAACCATTCCTGGGATCATCAAGACATCTCCCCCTGTGCTGGCACTGCTGGGGCACCTCCAGTCCTGGGGCAGTTCTGGCCCCTCACGACAAGACAGACATTGAGGGGCTGGAGTGTGTCCAGAGATGGGAATGCAGCTGGGGAAGGGTCTGGAGCACCAGGAGCAGCTGGGGGAGCTGGAAAAGGGGCTCAGCCTGGAGAAAAGGAGGCTCGGGGGGACCCTCTGGCTCTCCACAACTCCCTGACAGGAGGGGGCAGCTGCGGGGGGTCAGGCTCTTGTTCCCAGGGAACAAGGGACAGGACAAGAGGGAACGGCCTCAAGGTGTGCCAGGGAAAGATCAGGAAAATTCCTACATCCAAAGGGTTGTCCAGCTCTGGCACAGGCTGTACAAGGTAGCGGAGGAGTCCCTATCCCTTGGGGAATTTAACAACCATGTGGGTGTGGCACTTGGGGACATTGGTGGTGGCCTTGGCACTGCTGGGGAATGGCAGGATTCGATGACCCTAGAGGGCTTTTCCAACCTAAATGAGCCTACGGATCTATTCCATGACTCTGTGACTTGCTGCCCCAATCTCCCACGAACAGAGGAAGCAGCTTCATGGGATGGACATCAGGAGGAAATTTCTCCATGGAAAGGGTGGTCAGGCTGGAACTGCCCAAGGAGGTGGCCGAGTCCCCATCCCTTGTGGTGTCCAAGGAACAACAGGACGTGGCACTCAGTGCCAGGGGTTCTCCAGCTGTGCCAGCCCCCCCATCACACCCAGCAGCTTCAGACACGAGAACCCACACTCCTCAAACAACTCAGGTGGAGAACATCACCGCACGTCAAGTCTCCCTAAAAATCCCCTACCAAGCCACGGAGGCCGTTGGGCACCTGGACTCCCTTTCCCTGGAATTCCCTCCCCACCTGTTGACGTGCTCCTCCCAGTCGTCGGGCGGCGGGGGCGCGTCGGCGTCGGTGCGGGCAAACATCACGTGGCGCTCGCACTCGTTCATCACGCTCCGAGCCTTCTGGTTGTCGTAGAGCGGCACCGGCGTGGGCGTCACCGTCTCCACGTCGATGGGGACATCGGCCTCCCTGCCACCCACGTGGGCACGCGGCGTCAGGGCAGGCACGGGCGCCCCGGGCGCTGCCGCCGCGCTCGGACACGGGAGGTTTGGGGCTCCAGGGGATTTGGTCGATCCCGCCCAACTGAGGTGTGCCAGGGGGTTTAGGTTGGATATCAGGTTCTTCCCCCAGAGGGTGGTGGGGTTCTGAACGGGCTCCAAAGGGAATGGGCACGGCCCCAAGGCTGCCAGAGCTCCAGGAGAGTTTGGACAACGCTCCCAGGCATAGGGTGGGATTGATCAAGAGACCTCGGTACTCCTGGGCTGTGCAATGGCAGCCCCTGGAGCCCCCAAACCAAGACTCCTGGACACCCAAACCAAGACCCCTGGAGCCCCCAAACCAAATCTATCCTGGAACCCCAAACTGATCCCCCTCAAGCCA
>VZRJ01003155.1:149066-207415 GCA_013397565.1 Ptilonorhynchus violaceus | reverse complement strand
TTGGACTGTGAGTTAAGCCACCTCACAGGAACTTGAGGTAAGGCAAAGGTGGTACTATTGTCCGATTATCTCAGGCCTGAGGAAAAACAAACAAGCCTGGGGGAGAAGAATGTATCCACAAGGAAAGTGAACTCAGCCGCTATGCTGAAAATCAGTTCTGACTGGGTCCGGCAGGAGGAAACCATAACTCAATGACTCAAGACAAGAAACCCACCGAATCAAAAGAAGAGAAAGACTTGGAGCTAATTAGCAGTAGAAGAGAAAGAATAATTTAACCAATAGAATAANCACAAGGAAAGTGAACTCAGCCGCTATGCTGAAAATCAGTTCTGACTGGGTCCGGCAGGAGGAAACCATAACTCAATGACTCAAGACAAGAAACCCACCGAATCAAAAGAAGAGAAAGACTTGGAGCTAATTAGCAGTAGAAGAGAAAGAATAATTTAACCAATAGAATAAGAAAACTGTGCAGTCAACGAGCATTAACTCCTTTGTTGCTAAAATGTATAAATGGTGAGAAGTTTTAAGAGAGCTCAGGACCGCCACCACTGAGGAGCCCAGGGTGAAGAGAACTGATGGGACACTGTCTGGATCCACAGGGAGGGTGACTATCTTTCTACTTAATCTATCTCTTTCTCTCATTCTCTTTCTCTGCCCCCGGTCTCTTTTCTATTTTTTTTATCTCTCTCTACCTCAAATTTACTATTAAATAAAATCCATGCTATTGACTGGTCTTGTTTGCACAAGACCTTCATTCAGGTCGAGGCATCTCTCTCTAATAATCGGATCTTAACATACTCCCTCTCACAAGATCCTTCTAGACAATCCAGCCCACAGCTGGATAAACACATCATGCTGAGCAACTGGCTCATGGGTCAGGCATGAAATGAATGTGTGACATCAGGCTGGCAACATGCCACTAGTGAGGATCTGCAGGGTTCCATCCTTGGCCCGGTTCTCTTCCACATCATCGTAAACAACTCGGATGCAGGAATCAAAGGGATACTAAGCAAGTTTGCAGATGATGCCGTTTACAGGTTCCCTAGGAAAGTGGTCACAGCACCAAGCCTGACAGACTTCAAGAAGTATTTGGACAATGCTCTCAGGCACATGGTGTGATTCTTGGGACTGTCTTGTGCAGGGCCAGGAGCTGGACTTTGATCATCCTAGTGGATCCTTTCCAACTAAGAATATTCTGTGGATTCTGTGGAATAAAGATATTTAGCAATAATAGTCTGAGACCAATACTTGAAGAACCTACTAGAAGTTCTACCCTCTTCAGCAGACAACTTTTCATCTGTTTTACTCCCTTATTTCAGTAATTCAAGGAGTCACCTCTGTCCTGGCAATTGGATTTCCTATCTATTGCAGTATGAAGTGCCCTTTGGAAGTACAGATCATTTTTGTTACAGATATGCTGTTTTGAAGGTAAACCAGTGGGGGGAATCAACCATACACAAATACCTTGCGAGAGATTTTTAAGGCAGTGTTATAATTTAATGGAAAGGTTAAAATAAATGCAGTGAATACAGAAAGACTGGCTTAAAACCAAAGGTCAGAGTACAACCCGATACTCCGTTGGTCAGGGTGGTAGCAGTGTTGTTGAAGTGGTGGTTGAAAGCCGTGGTCCTGTAGAAAGGCCTGCTCCTCCTGTGGGAGTCCTACTCCTCTTCTGGATCCATCGAGTGGTCGTGGTATCTAGTCCCCAGACCATCCACCTGGTGGTGCCTTGCTGGTACTTCCCCCGGGGTGAGGAGTTTCACAACAGAGTGATGTAATCCTATGAGTCATAGGATATTTTTGGAGTGTCTGATGGCTTGGGTCATTACAGCTGCTGATTTCCAGGGGGAAGTTATCACAGTCGAGATAAGAAATAATACCCCACCTCACACGGTTTGCCTCTTCTCAGCTTGTAGCCTGGGATCAGGTATGTACTCAGCTACTGTGAATGACCTATCATTATCCAGTTTATCAAGAAGTGATGTGAATGGTGATAGAATACACCCCCACAATGCAGGACACAGATTACTAAGAACACCAGTTCACAAAGGAGGACGGGAGTAGTTTTGATATATTAACAAAACTGTGTGACATGTTGATTGCATTTTGAGAAACAGACAGCAGAGAACCCTTCCTGCTTTACCCCTGCTCATCAGTTCACATGCTTAAATTATTTTTCCATTCAAAGCTTGGTATGCAGATCCTTTTTAAAGCCTCTACTTTAAAATTATAACATGGAAGGTACATTTAATGGCAATTATCACTCTTGTTGCTTTTCTTCTCTTTGTCTTTTTTCTTCAGAATTTGTCTTCTTTGCAGAAGAGCGGGTGGGTAGATGGTTCAGGTGCAAGGGTCAGAGGAACTCAACGGAGAAATTGCAGCTGGTCTGCTTTAAGATGGAAACATCTAAACATCTGTGTAATCCAAGCAGACAAAAACTGAAATAAATTTCAAGATGGGAAAATCAAAATATGTTTACATATTGAAGTTGAGATAATTATTGAGCCTATAGAGTGAGTTTTGGTGTAGATGCAACGCAAAGGAAAACCACACAGACTTGCTATCCAGACTCGGTCAGGCCTGAGGCGACTAGTCTGATTACTTGCATTTTTTACTAAATTAAAGTCAATATTCTAAGGGAATTACAGTACAAACATCTGTAATTTATGAAAATAACAAGTTGAAAAAACAATTGGGAATGCCATATGGAAAGGTCTTCCAATGCCTAAATGTCACCAGTTTTTGTTGGGAGACATTGATAACAAAATTTCAGTTGTTTCATTATATGATATTTGGCAGTAGCTGCCAGTCCCTAAAGCTTTAAGTTCTGAGTGTTTGAGAGCTATAGTAGCAAAAAGGCTTCAAAAAACCTTTGCATTACACCCTCCTGTCTGTAAAGCCTGCTGAATGTTTGGGAGATGTTTTCCATGACCTCAGAACACCTCTATTCATTCACACCTGAGTGTTGCCATTTGTCCCACACAACACATCCCACCCTTCTGCAGGTGCAGGCATTGCACAGAACTGCATGGCACACTGACCTGCTAATGATGGTGCAAGAAGAAACACCCCACTGACAAGTCTCTAGCTGGGGCTGACAGGTATGGAGGCACTTACAGACAGGATAATTGTTGGGTTCCATTATGTTTTGAACACAGGAGCAGGAGCAAGATTCTTCTCTTCAGGAGCAAAGGTGGCTGCAGTGGTCTTGGGGCCATGCTCAGAGCAGCAGATCAAGGGATGGTATTTCCCCCACCTCTGAGGTCCTAACTGGAGCACTGGGAGTCAGGTGGGGTGAGCTCCAGTTCTTAATGTTTTTCTGGAATCCAGGTACAGAGCTGGTGAGCAAAGCAGGCAAAACACAATTGTCTTGTTCTTTATGAAAACTGGCTAGCACAGCAGCTGCTGCTCCCAGATCCCAAGTACATTCTGAATAGTAAAAGCTATCCAGGCTCACCTGAAGGCTGCCTTTGGCTTGGTGCATGGGTACATTTTGTTTGGACAGATCCTGGTGTTTAAGTAGACTAGAATAAAGCAACTCAGTAAAAACCTCTATTTCTGAAAACATGTTTTGCAATGGTTAAAACTTGAAGCTCAATCAGTAAGCTAAAATCTTAGAACTTAGAGAGCAAGCTGATTTCCCTACATCAGGGATATCGGATAGACCATAGCAACTTACTTTGAGTGTCCTAGGTGAAGTAGGGCTGACTGTACAGTTAGATAGCACTGTTGTAGTTCTTGAAAAAAGTATGCAGCATCATTCACTTGGGCAATTGACAGGTTTGAAGAATATATCTGGCAGACTTTTAAGTATTTTTATCAGTCAGCTCTGGTTAAACCATGTAGATTTGGACACTCTATGAACTGTTTCTTTGGTTTCATGTGAGGGCTGTGCTTCATTAGAGAAAATAAACTCATCTACTGCCATTTTTTGGTTTTATCATATTAGTGTTTTGGCAGAGATTTTATTTGGTTTCCAATATTTAGTTACTTATATGCTACTAACTAGCTTTGCTACATTCCCTAGAGAAAGCTCCATTAAAACTCTTAATGTGACACCACATATTTTTAGTAGACTAGAAAATAGTTGCAGTTTTAATTTAAATTGAAATGACTGTGTAATGGCTGGACAAATCACTCTCCTATCCCTAGAGCTCTTAATTGTGATTCTCCATTGTTTCTATGCATAAATTTTCTTTTTAAGTGCTCATTTTGAAATACTTACTAATTTTTTTGAATGTACTGTACTCATTTAATAGTTTTTTTATGGTTAACAATTTCATGATTAAACTTGAATGTTAAATACAAATGGTGGAAATGATATGCCTAATCAAGTGTTGGGAAAATAAAGTGTGTTTGTATCTTGAGATGACATTAATTTAAGGACCTTCTCTTTGAGGAAGGAAAGGGAAAGGGAAAAATATCCTGCCGGGAGTAATGGGCAGAATTCATTCTGTTTCTGTAGCAGAGAAGCAATAATCATAGTGAGCAGCTCTTCTTTAGCCCTTCCTACTGCCTCAAGTCATCATCACATGAAAACAACCCTTTACCCAACAACTCCCCAAAAAGAAATCGAGTAGTTTGTCTGTTGCATCAACCACATTCTGATTTGGTTTGAGCTAGACCAAGGGGCAGCTCCTCGAAGTCAGCAGCTGTCCCAGTCCAACACCCTCGTGGGAAGCTGTCTGCCCCCACTTCATAAAGGCTTGCCTCAGTTTCCAAAGTCTATCTAAGACACACCTGCAAAGCCCTGTCCTTAGCAGCAGCTCTTGGGGTGTGAGCTATTGTCATTGGTCACAGACCTGGAGAGGCAGGCTGTAGCCTTTCTCCACCCTCAGCACTACTTTTTTACCTATAGCACATTTTGCTTTCACACAGCCTGCCTCAAAGCCTTGTGACTCTTCTTACCTGTATCACCTTCTTTCTCCTCCTCCCTGCCTGTTCCATCAGTTCTTCCTTTCTTCCAGAAGTCTTGTACCTTCTCAGTTCATGACTGCTCTCAGGTCCTTTGCCTCCCACTCAAAGCCTCCCTGTGAAGGATGCTCATGGCCTCCCTTCCCCAAGTGCTGGTAACATCCCATAACCTCTCTGGGTCTTTGGCTGCTTCTCATGGATTGCAGTTTTCTTAGGCTCCCCTTCCTGTCCACACCCCTGGTCCAGGCCTGAGTCTTCTGAAGTGATTGCCACCTTCCTGAAGATGGCACAAAGTGAGTTAATGACCATCCTTTCTAGGACAAAATTCTCCCTTTTATCTGCTGGTAAAAAGAGAAAATTCTGTCTCAGACCAACAGCTGGCTTCAAGAGCAAGATGAGGTTGAACCTTCAGAAGACATCACAATCTCAAGGAAGAACTATGAGTCATAATAAACTCTACAAAGAAAACTAAATACCCCAAGATATCCTACAGGAGACAATTTCCACGTCACACTGCTGATGCCAACCAATATTCATAGGATTAAAAAAATGTTCAGGTTGGAAGGGACCTTTAATGGCCACCTAGTCCAACCTCCCTGCAATGAGCAAGGACATCTTCAAAAGCTTTATTTTGTGATATGTGCCACCATGCTCATAAAACCATGTGTGAACACTTGTTTATCTCACATCAAGAGGCAGCTTATATGTGTGGGAGAGATGTTCATTGAAGGGCTTTTGGACAAAATGACTTTAATATCCCTTTCAACTGAAACTGTTCAGTGATTCTATAATTCTATGAATGCCAGTGGAACTGGCAAGCTGAGGTACAGCAGCAGGTTTGGCACCTTCTGGGCTGGAACTGCTCTTGGCCTCTACCAGGCCTTTCCCTGGAGTACAGGAGCTGGGTGTCCCTGCAAAGCTCGGGCCAGAGAGGGGATTCCCCATGTTTGAACTCAGAGATGGTGCCCACCAGCACCAGACAGTATGCTCATGGGGCTCAGGAAACACCAGGGAAGTTTTGATGAGTTTCATGAGGCTGAGGAGCAGTATAGGAAGCAAGAACAGAGACCAACATGATAAGGTAAGATTGGCCCTGCACCAGAAGAAAAAGCAATAAACCTTTTCCCAGAGAGAGAAATGATTGAGATTTACCTTATAAAATGGTGCTAGCAATTGTGAAAATGAAATTTTCATTTGCAGTTTGAAATTCCCCATTAGACCCAGTTTTTCTGCAAACCTGTAGCTAGCTGGGAAAGGAGGAAGCAGCAGGAAATATTCAGCCTTGCTCCAGTGTCTATTTTCAGGCTTTCAGCTTTACAAGCCAGTTGGGAAAATGTAACTGAGTTGCTGGATGTGTTGACCTCGAGTGCTAGCAAGGGGAAATTTAGCCAAGACAAAGCAAAGTTTCCAAATGCAGAACAGTAAAGTGGCTTCCTGCTGTTGGTAGCAGCATCTTCATTTTGAAACATGGAGATCTGCACTCAAATCTTCTAAACTCTCTAGCTGTCACTCTGCAGCAATACTTTTCAGCCTCCTAATGCAAATATTCAGGATAACACAGGTTTTCTTTTAATTAAAAGATCAGCAGCTAGAAACTCATCCATTTTTAATTAATTGCATAGTAATAGATTTTTGGAGTGGTTTTATTTGAGGGATAAAACAGAGTTTTAACATTGGGATCTGGACTGCTTACGTAAAATCATGTTCAGTGCACACCTACAGAAAAAAACTGTAAAGAAAAAACCAACCGAATGCCTGTAATGTATGAATTCTGAAAGGCCAACTGTAAACCTGTATGTTTCTAGCTGAACCTGCTTATGTCACAATCCTTTAGACACAACCTGTGACCAGATCTGAGACTTAGTAGACCTAGACTTCTCTGGAAAGTTCAGACAAAGAGGGGGTGTCACCAAGGTTGGTGACTCAACAGAAGTGACCATGACCCAATGAAACTGTAATCCATAAGCTGTTATTTTGATACTTTTTTAGATAGTTTTCTGTAGATATCGGCAATACTTAGATACTGTATTAGCAGTAAATCTGATCACAATCATCCCCAAATTAACTGTAACACTTCTCGTGCATGGCTGAGAGCCTCCCATCGGCTGCTCAGCCACAGCACCACTACACAGACATACTCAGCTTTAGAGAAATAGTTCTATGACAGATGATTTTGATTGGGTGCAGACAGAAAAGAAAGGACATTGCACCAAGAGGAGACCTGTCAAGATGTTGGGGTCTCGACCTACTGCAGCATAGAAGTCAGATGAACAACCTCAGATGCAGACCCGCTGAAGAGCCGCAGTGAGGCACAGGTCCAGGGTAGGATGCTAGACCCAGGGGCAGTAGTAGGGACACTCCTCCTATGCCCTCCTGGGAGCTCATGGTACAGAGAGGGTCTTGGGGGCTTTCTCCTCCCTCAGGGGCTGGCAGGTGTTTTGGGAAAGACAGCAGAAGGCGGCGGTGTGCTGCAGCTGAGAGCAGGCTCCTGCTTTTCTGTTCATGCACGACCCTCTGCTCTCCCCCTTGACAGGCACCAGCTTGCAAGGAAAAGTCTTGCACTGGGGACAGCCTGGACAGGGAGTGTCCTTGAGTCTGGGGAGAAGCTGCAAAGTGAACTGACCCTGAAGCAGAGCACTGTGAAGGGGCCAGCAGCCCCCCCGGCAGCAACAGTGCATTGGGCCAACCTGATCACAAACCTGCGCATCCAAATCAAAAGGGCTCAATGGATGTGTGAATTGGAAGACTGGAGAACTGCAAATGCACTTAAGGTGCAGAGTGCATGATTTCTGTACCCCAGACAACGGAATCCTTGGTCCCTAACACTGCGAGTCCACAGCCACCCAGCCATGCTGATGGCATGGTCTGCAACCACTGAAGCTTCCATGAGACTGTGGGAACAGGGCTCAGGCTCATGGATGGTGTTCATGACCAGGCTGCACAGAGATAGGAGCAAACTGGTCTAACAGAAGTTGTCCCTGCCCATGACAGGAGCATTGGAACGCAATGATCTTTAATGTCCCTTTCAACCCAGACCATTCTGTGATTCTGTGATTAACCTTGGCTTACCCCTATCCTTGATGAGTTGGGGAATGGTGAACACTACCTGCATGCTGGTGGCTGGGCCTGGGGTGGGATGGGAAGTGACCAAGCAACATGGCAAGAAGTGGTAAACGGCTATGCAGGTTGTTAGATTCGTCTGGTACCAACACTCACTCCTCAGCAGGGGTTTCCCGGTGCCTTCTTGGGCATCAAGCCTGTGCTGCCCAGGTAAGCAGCTGCTCTGTACACCTGATCTGGGTGTTTGGTCTCCTTTCCCCATGAAAAGCCAGCCAGGAGCCATCACAAATCATTCTCCTTGACTTTGTTTTCAGGGTCAGGGAAGATGTTTTGTTCAACCTGAAGTAAAATGCCTATCTTGACTTCCAGAGATCTGCCTTAGAAAGGAGCTTGTACAGTAGCAGGAGGAAAGAGGTAATTTCAATGTAACTACAGGGGATGATTTAAAAAAGAGTCAAAACATGGTAACATTTCAAGGAAGCCCACTCTGCAGCAGAGTGTTTTGCAACCTGTGTTGACTCTGGAAATGGCTTTGATGAGGATGTAGTGGTCAGCAGTTTCTCCTCTTGGAGGTGCTGCTGTGACATATTAAGGACCAATATATCACAGCCTGCTGGGGATGGTGCTCCAGTCACCCGGGTTGTATTCAAGCTGTGTGTCACTCCATGTGTAGCTTTTTCCAATATGCTGTGGCTTTGCAATTTTGACCAGTTTATAAACTGTATAGTCAACTTTTTTCTTTTCTCATCTCTTTTCCTGTGGTTTTTTTTGCAACTAGTTTATAAACTCAAGGACTACTATGGTCCTTCTGCCTCCTTTTCATCTTTCTGAGTTGGAAATCTTGCTAAAAATGAGGTGGCTGACACTCATGAACTGTAAATCATTATTTAGTGGCAGAATATTCAATTAAAACCTTAATAAAGTAATGGCTATACTACTATAAACATTCCATACTGGGATGATACCACCACGGTCAGATGGACTGAATGAATCTGTATGGCTGCTCTTACTGTCTTCCTTTTCTTGAGAGAAATTAATCTTAACTATGTTTCATGTATATGGTTTCACTTAGCAATTGTCATAGAGAAAAAGCTAATTTCTTCTTAAAAAGACAAACCCAAGAACTTTTACAACACATACACATGCTCACTTCCTCCACCAAGATAAGAAGAGTGGCCATTGAGTTTTTGGTGTACCAAACAGATTTGATTAAACTTTATATCAAGGATTGTGTAAGGTAAATTAATTAAATTGATTAAGTAGGGCTCAGGTGGTCATGGGCAGGTCACAGTGGTCTCCGGGTTGCTGCTGGCATGCCAAGGTTTATTAAAATGATAAAGCTACAAAAGGAGAGGATCCTGCTTACTATGCACAGAACAGAAAGGAAGAAAAAAAAGGTTAATCAAAAAATCATAATCATACAAATGAGCACAAGCTCATCCTGAAAAACAATTGCATTTTATTTATCCTATCAAACGTAAACAAAATAAAAAAAAAATCCTATGCAAATACATCCTGTTTGGTGATTTTCATGTATTAAAACATTTTATGTTAATTTAATCATAGAAAGGATCTTTAAGGATATGCCTTGTGGTTAGTAGAACTCCATTTAACAGCAGTGTGCCAAATCTGTCCTCATGGATTCCAAGCAGTGGGTTCTGTTTTCTGCAACCAGAGATCTGAGTATCACTTTGGATACAACTCCTCCAATCTCAGCATTGAGCCCTCTGCTGAAGGGAGTCAGCCAGGCTGTTGTCACATTTGAAGTTATGAGGGATTTACATTTTCCCGAAGGTTTTGAATGTCTGACAAGGGAAAACTAGCGTCTTTTCTGTCTGCTCCTGACCAGTTGGCTCACACTGCCTCAAAGGTGTGAGAGATGTTGTTGCTGGTTTTGTCCATGCAAATGGTTTGCAATGGTCTTTTGGCTCTAGGAGGTGTATGCAGGGCAGAGAGGATTTGAGCTCCAGTCTGTTGACAGAGACCCCAGCTAAGGTGTGTTTGGGACAGCCCACTTCTCCGGACATGTTAGTTGTTGAGACGCAAAGACCTGGAACCCCTTTGGGTGTCTTAGAAAAATACTCCTTCCCATTACAGCTATTGTTTGGCACCGATGACAAACAGAGCACATACACATGGACCATATATCACAACGGGCCCAGCAAGGGGCTGCACTGAAGTGCTGACTGTACACTGTCCATACATGCACCTACATGGTCAGTGTGTTTCTCCGAGTCCATAAATTGACACTTCTCGTCCCATCCTGATAGCGCTACACCTCAGGTAAGACAGTCTCTGTGTAGATGACTACTACAAATGCAAGCTCCAGTTATTAAATCCTTTTCTTGGGAGCTTTTTTGACTCTGACTAGATGCCAACAAGCCAGAGAAGAACCTCATGAAGTTCAAAAAAGTGAAAAGCCAAGTGCTACCCCTGGGGAGTAATGACCCCAGGCACCCAGCTGGAAAGCAGATGGCAGAAATAACCTTGGGGGTCCTGGGGAACAAAAAGGTGACCGTGAGCCAGCAAAGGCAGCAATGGCATCCTGGGCAGAGTATCTCCGGAAAGCTGAGGGAGACAAGCTTTCCTTTATACTCAGCACTGGTAAGACATATCTAGAGTATGGTGTCCAGTGCTGGGCCTCCCAGAACTGTCGCTGTAAAGTCGAAAACGACACAGAATATACAGACGTGGGTAGCAGGTATGGCGGAAAGAAGAGGGTTTATTTAATAAATCAGAAGGTCTTTTTATACTATTTTCCAGCGTACATGTCGCAAGTTAATTGGCTGCAGCTTAACAATAATATAACACTATTGGTCATCTATTCCAGGCCTGTTTACAGAACTACTGATTGCCTATTGTTAAAACACATACCAGCTAAGAAGAACTCCCTAGTCCAGGTGCAGTTTTATCTTTCTGTTGCTTATGCTCTAGCTTCTACAGTTTCACAGTTTCACATGGATACAGCATGAGGTTCTCACGGATACAGACCAAGTTTCTCATGGGCCTAACTAACTTCTTAGGGACATACAGGAATTGCATCTACATCCATGGCCAGAAGACTGATTGACAGGTCATTTTCCTCAACACAGAACCACAAAGGTGATGAAGGGATTGGAACACCTCTTCTATGAGGACAGGCTGAGAGAGCTGGGACTACTCAGCTTGGAGAAGAGCAGGCTCAGGGGGATCTTATCTGTGTATACAAATAAGTGATGGAAGGAATGAAGATGAGGAAGCCAGGCTTTCTTCAGTGGTGCCCAGAGACAGGACCAGAGACCATGGGCAGTCATGTAAGCACAAGAGATTCCTCCTGAACATCAGCAAACCCTTCTTCACTGTGAAGGCAACTGAGTAGCAGCCCAGGGAAGTTGTGGAGTCTCCATCCTTGGAGATGTCTAAAACCCAACTGGCCACAGTCCTGGTGGCCCTGCTTGAGCAGATAGTTGGAGTGAGTGATCTCCAGGGGTTCCTTCCAATCTCCAGCATTCTGGGATCCTGTCCTGGATTTTTATGGAAAGATCAGTTTATGAAACTTTTGCTTTTTTCTACCAGAGAAGTACGCATGAGGGATTTCTAAGGCAATGGAAAAACCCTGATGCAGATGCAGGTAGCTGAGTCTGCTGACAGAATGTATGTGTGGGCAATATTTGGTAGCTCTATGAAACCAGTGTTTTTTCCCCCTCAAAACAAAGTACTACCAAGTATCACGAAAAACATGAAAATCTGGGACAGAACCCATGCTGCTCCATGTCTGGTGTTCCTGGGCACACAGACATTTATGTTGGAAGAAATGGGACTGCTGATCTGTGCTGTGTATTGTTATTCTGGCCCTTAGTTGGAGACTGTTCTAACATTTTACGGGAGGTCTAGGTGTAAAATTGTTTCTATCCACTGGCTAAGCTTGTCAAACCAAGAATGCCCATTTCTATCCCAATGCCATGAATGCGCTCGTTTTTCTGTCCTCATTCTGCTGCTGTATGGAGGCTTGTTTGCTGTTTCTGTTAGATATAATGGCACTGAACAGTGGATGTGTCCAGAGTAATGTGGTTTTTTTTCCCTAGAAGTATTCTCTATGTTCCCAGAGAATAAATTATTATTCTGCTCTGACACAGATAACCATGCATCAGGACACACGCACTTCAGTTACTATCATTACCACATGCAGCTGCTGAAATCTTTCAAAAGCAGACCAAAAAGACCTTACAAAAGAGGCTTCAGTTCAAGATGGGACCCTCCACTGGTAGAGGAGATATAAAGTCTGCATTCATGTGTGGTCGTAGACATATATAAGGAATTCTGTACTTGTTACCCAGTCAGCAATCCCCATGAAAATAAAACATAATAGATTTAAGATCAGTCTTGGTTTTGAGACAAATTTAAGAGAGACACTCTTTGGACTGTGTCTTTCTCTCCAAAAGTGTTCCAAAAATCCCCTTTTTACCAATAGGGAATGAATACTAATAGACGAAAGCGAAAAAAAAATTAAACAGCTTATTAAGAAACAAAATACCCACCCACCAGACAAGGAAAAACAAAAGGTAAATAACTGTTAAGCACTAAACCATCAGAACCAACTCCTCGCACACACACACACAGAGAAACAACCTAAAAAGTGTCCAGAGAATGGAGGCAGTGCAGGACAAATACACCTTTCCCAACACATGGTCCAAAAAAATGGTGCCAGCTTTCCATGTGGAGGGGCAGCCGCCCCGCCCCCACGGAGCAGTCCTGTAGCAGAGAAAAATTCCAGTGGCTACCTGGTGTTGACTTTTTTCCCTCCAATGGCAGTTACAGCAGGAGAAAACAGTTGGGCTGGAGATTTTTGGTGTGCCTTCTCTCTCCAGCTTGGCTCTCCGGGGCTTGGGGCATGGTGTGGAGCAGCTCCACTCTCAGTGGTCCCTCTCCTACCTGTTTCAGAGCAGCAGCCAATTCAGTTCAGTTCCCAGCAGTCAAAGAAATGCTGCTCCAACTCCTCCAGTCAAGGGAAAAAAGAGAAGTGTTTTGCTTGGGCCAAAAAGCAAGTCAGCCAAGCAGACAAACCACATGGCTCAGCACCGCAGGAGAAAAACCACGCTGCAGCGCAGGGGTCTGGCGGGGGCGGCCCCAGTCTCGACTCTTAGGCAGCAGCCATTGCAGCAGACCACAGCAGGGCACGGCAGGGCAGCAGCTCCGGTGGAAAACAAACAACTCTGGTCTCATCTATCTGCAGATGCAGCCAACACGTACCAATTCCAGAACTGGAAGAGGAGGGCAGGACTTCCTGCCCCCCAAATCAGAAAAGAGGGAGCATGCAGAAAGGAAGAGCTGGTTTATCATAGACAAAAGGTTAAGCCTTGTGTCTGAATCCCTGACAACACCAATGAACCAGCGAACATTTTTAGACACAGAGAGAAATTTGACTCTAATGGAATTGAAAGAGCAAAAAAGAAGAAAAAGAGCCCACACCTAACAAGCCTGAATTGCACAGTGTTACGGATAGAGATGTCCTTGGCTTTGAAAACTGTTCTAGAAGAGGGATATAATTATCTGGTAAAAGCTATTGGTTATCATTTTCTATTAGTTCTATAGGACACTTCCATTATGGAAGGTCACTTTTCTCCAGCTACTATATCGCATTTTGTACAACAACGGGCTCATAGGATGTGACATTTGCTGTTCTGCAAAATAAATTACAATTTTTGTACTGTGAAAGCAACTAAAAATAGACAAGGGGGAGTAGACAGTTACCTTGCAGCATATGCCATCTCTAAATGCAGGCAAAGACCTCGACATTACAGGGTGGGAGTCTGAGCACTCACGTGCACAGCCACTGCCATCTAACCTGCTGATGCATGTTTTTATCTCACGAGGGGGCCATGGCTCCATGGTTATTAAATAGCAGTTTCCAAGCATTTTAGCAGCTTTTTTCTTTTTTGTAGCAGTGGTAACACGAGGCAAAATCTTTTGAGTTTATTTTGATGAAACTTGGCATTTAGTTGGCTGATTGCTTACACCAAGAAGTAATTTGTTAACACGGCTGTGATGACTCAGTAGTGGTATGCATATGCCGTGAGCACCTTGAAGGCAAATGCGTGCTGTGACATGGCTCCATCTCATGCCTGCCTTCCAAGTGTGGTTGCCCAGATTTGGTGGTGAACTCTACACCACAGTCCTGCTTTGTAGAACCGAGGACGAGGCAGAAGTTTTCAACAGTCTAATCCTTATCTCCAGGAGAAGCACTTCAAATATTTTTATCCCTACTAAGCAGGTAGTTGAGGGACTTTCCCTAACACCTATTCATGTGTCCTTGCCTAGAAAGAGTAAAAGTAAATAAGTAAAAGAAGTAATGTCATCCTGCTTGCAAGCCTAAACAGAATATTTGCGAGGAAGTGCTTGCAGATAACCTCATTATCTTTGAGGAGGCGGTTGCTCTCACCTTCGGTCTTCTTTCTGTATCATGTCTGTGTCTCACACCTCTTCCCTGTTTGGGCCTGGATA
The DNA here is from genome assembly GCA_013397565.1 of Ptilonorhynchus violaceus. Taxonomy (NCBI): domain Eukaryota; kingdom Metazoa; phylum Chordata; class Aves; order Passeriformes; family Ptilonorhynchidae; genus Ptilonorhynchus; species Ptilonorhynchus violaceus. Next base: position 192,961 of record VZRJ01003155.1, on the reverse strand, counting down.
TCTTCACAGCTGTGCTGCTGGGCCCATGCCTTTTGTGCCCTTGCACACCATCACTGTGCTGCACACAGTAAATACTATTTCTGACTTATTACAGATAAATAAAAACTTGCATTAATAGTTAAAAGTAGAGTATTAAACCTGTGCTTTACACAGGAGTGATTGATGGCTTCTATTACACGCCATTAGATATTTTATTCCTGTTAAATGAAGAGCAGCCAACTTTGTCAAGTATTTTTAGTTCCCCCTGGTCTTATTGGCTCCATCTATTTTCAGGGATGTTCTGTAAATGGCCACATATGGCTTTGTGTCTGTAGGAGTGATGACCATACAGCTGGCTTTCATTGCCCACCAATTTACCAGAGCCCCCTTTATTGTGAGCCTGACAGCACCAGGGAGCTTTGTAGAACTAACAAAATATATCTATTTTCTAATTGTCTATTTATCACCTTCCATGGATTGGTGGGCCTCTCATCTGAAAGCAAAGGGGGGACAGCCTTGAACAATGATCCTTGTCAGGGCAGTTGCTCACTTTAAATTAGGGTCTCATTGCTAAATAACTAATTTAGTCCTGCTATCAGACTGAAAAAGTGTGTATTCAGTGCAAAGTGCCAACTGGGGAATTGATTATGTCTCCTCTTAGAGTGCATGATAAAAGTGCCACGCTGGCAGGCAGTAGGTAGCTCCCCAGAGGCTGGCAGCTTCCCAGCATGGAGGGTCCATGCCAGACCACCAGGCAGGGGCTCCATGAGGTGGCCAGATTCTGGGAGTCTTGGCATGTGCCTCAGGTGCTTGTGACCCCCGCTTCATATGTTGGAATGGAAGAGGGTCACTACCACTGTCTCTGATCTGGAGTCGGACCAAGAGGGAGATGGGCAACAGAGGTGGCTCAGGAACCGGAACAGAGAGAGGTCGTGGGGGCTGGCGGCTGTGTGTGTTGGTCCCAGGTTTTGTCCCCTCAAAGCAATTTGTCCAACCTCCCTGTCCACTGCAACACCTTTTCTCATCAACATCCCAGGAGAAGAACCTGCACTAACAGCAATCTCTCCCACGTGCCCAGGCTTCCCTTCTTCACCAGGTTCAGTCCCATCACACTACTGTGGCTGGACCAGGATTTTTTACCACAAATGAACAGAGCATGCAATTTGAGCACCAAGGAACCTTTTTGCCAGCTGTAGCATGGGTCTAGACTTGGTCCAGAGCACTCTGGAGGATGCTGGGGTGCCCCTCCAAGAGCTGCTTGCTGGGTGACTGAGTGAAAGGGTGTCTGAACAGCAAAAGGGTTAGAGATCTGTTCCTGATCAATTTTGTATTAAGGGAAGAAACACCTATGGTTATTCATTTTCAGATCCAAACCTCAGAAACTGTCTTGAACTGTGAGCCAACCCCTCCCCTCCCCTCCTCTCCGCTCTTCCCAAGCCCAGGCCTACCAACAGCAGGGTGGAAAAAGACTTCACTGTAATAACTGAGTGCAGAAATTTTTCATTTTGTTCTGCCTTTGCAATACGTGGATGTTCGGTTCCCCAGGAGAGGAACCCTCAGGTGCAAGCAGGCCAGCACGAGCATGCACAGATATATTTGGGACACATCTCTCCCCTTTCTCGATATGTCATAAGCTGGTGCTGACCAATGGTCCAAATCCCAGAGAAACAACAGGCAGAGGCAGGGTCTCCCTCACTCCTGGTTTCAGGGTCACTTGATACTACACAGGTTTCCTTTTAATGCTGGAATTCATTACTCCAGGGAGGGAAACAAAATGAAATTAAAAGACCCTTTCCTTCCTGCTCCCATGATTACGGGAGTTGGACTGCAATGCGGCTCACATTTGTGCATCCTCTCTGTGCTGCATGACCCCCACCACGTCCCCCAACAGTAGCTACAACTGAGCGCAGCCATCAACAGCAAACATCAGCATCATCTCCTCAGCTGGCTCAGACAGGCCAAGCATGGAACATTTCTGTTTTCCTCCAAAGCTTCAGTCACTGAGGACACCCTGCGGTCAGCTGTGGCATTTACCAATGTCCTTGATTTTGGTCACTACAGGTTCTTCTATTAACATGCCAGAGATGTCTGTTGGCTTGAAGGAAGCTGAAACTTTTGTAAAAATCAACGTCCATTTTCAGCAAAACCAGCAACTGCACATAACGACAAGCATCTTCCAGTGGACCTGTGTACAGTGGCACCAAAAGATAGAATCATAGATTCACAAACTGGTTTGGATGGGATGGGACCCTAAAGCTCATTTAGTTGCCAGACCCTGCCATGGACAGGGACATCTTCCACTAGACCAGGTTGATCCAAGCCCTGTCTGACCTGGCCTTGAACACTTTCAGGGATGGGGCATCCAGAACTCTGGGAAATCTGTTACAGTGCCTCACCACCCTCACAGTCAAGAATTTTTTCCTAATACAAAATATAAATTGACCTTCTTTTAATTTGAAACCATTACACCTTTTCCTATTGCAATAGCCCTTGTAAAAAGATGAAAATTTCTCTCCCCCTCCCCTAAAATACTAGTTTTGGAAATAAATTTGGCAAAACTACCTGCTATGAAAGGTAGTTTCTCTTCCTTTCAATATCGAGACTAGGCAAGGTCAGATTAGCAGAATTCAGAGTATATTTCCCTTTTAAAACAGATCTCTGTCTCAGTCTGGTGGAGTCTCAGCATTGTGGAAGGACAGCACGGCACAACATCTTTGACACTGTTGACAGGTGCATGTACATCTGGCGTGGAGCAGCTGTGGTACCGCAGTCTGAGCTGCAGTGCCCCACACCGGACCTGCACCTACGGGGAAAGTAGCAGGGAAGGCTTACACATGGTGCTGCTGCCAGTGGCAGCACTCAGTGGGACACACCACAGGACATGTGGTCTGGGCAACCTGTGATAACACATGGCAAAATTGCTGGCTCCCTATCAGCCACCCAATACTGGTTGTGCTCAGCCCACAGCACATAGACTGCCTGTGATGCTCCTGGGGAGAGGAGAGCAGATTAAGGACATCACTGCTATTCTGCCCAGGCTTTCAGAACGTGCTCCCATGGTAATAACCCACCACATGCTACCATGGAGATTGTCTTCTGGTCAGATTGCTATCAAGTGGCTAATGAGTGCTCATTTTTAGAGTTTCAAGCATGCCTGCTTCCATCCAAAGCTTTTATATATTTAGTGATAAATAAAGACCTATAACCAGACTGATATGTGTAAGAAATTCTTTGCTGTGACGATGGTCAGGCACTGGCAGTGCAAATTCAGACACAGTCTAGAAGGTCATTACACAGATAGCTGTCTGCTAGCAACCACTTTTAAGGACAGTCATTCCTCCCAAAAATTAGCATGGAGATAGTAATAACTTTAAGGGACTACTGCTGTAGGCTGGACTTAAGCAAGTGTCCAATCTTCTACCAAATCCAAGGCTTTGTTTTCTATTACTGCTCCTTAAGCCATTCAGCACCACATTCCTAGGAATAATTAAACCTAGAGTCAATATCAAGTGTATCCTGTGAACCTCAACTCCAGGTGCACATTTTACCTCTGCCACCGAGCTGTGAGGGCTTCACAGATCTGCGGTGTATAAGGCTACTTTGATAGCAAAATAGATCTTGGACCATGAATAGACCTCAGTATTTGGTGCATTTTGTTGCCACCAGGTTACCCTTCCCAACTCCCAAACTCATACTGGAATGTAACAAATGGCATGATTCACTTTTTTTTCTTACTAAAATTCACAGGAGATCTGGGAGTGGAATACTAACTGGATTCATGTTCTACCAAGTAATAGGGGTGTTATATGGAACCACAGAACTGTCTGAGTTGGAAGGGACCTTTAAATGTCACTTAGTCCAACCCCTTCCTGCCATGGGCAAGTGCCACAGCAAAAGCATTAACATGTCACAACAAAAATCTCCAAGAGATAATTCCCTTCAAAGAGTTATCAAAACATGACAGTGCAGCCACAACCAGCTCTACAGTCATGCAGTAATTTGAATTTGTAGTTGTTTTAAGTCTTCTTAGAAAGACAATTACAGCAAAATCAAAAGGCTGCAACCAGTCAGTTGGATGCTGTCTTTTAAACATTGTGATCAATTTGCACATACCATAATTTTAATCGCCACCACTGATCACCAGCTGAAGCTGTTGTGCTTACACTTAGGGAGACACAATCTCACCAAAATATCATCATTGCCAAAGGTACTGTGGGCTTTGAGGATCACAGTTTTCCACATCGCAAAGGATGGAAATTCATACTGATTTTTTAATGTGTTTTACATTGAAGATAAAGTAAATGGGGAAGACAGGCAGCACCCAAATTGCGACCAGCTTATCTATGTCTCAGTTAAGATTTTGAGTTAAAGCATGTTGTCTTCCATAATTATGTTTTCCACTTATGCCAATAAGTGAAAAACATGGCACACCAGAATTAAGGAAAGAATCCAATTTTTCCCCCCTTGAAATTTACCTTAGGATGCTATGTGTAAGGATGAGTAGAAATTATACAACAGTTGTGAATTTGTGTTGATTTTGACATGTGTTGATTAGTGGTGTGAGCACCTCCTCTTGGTGGTCACAATTGTCACAGCAGCAAGACAACTACAGGGTCCAAGAAGCAAAGGATCCTGAATTTTAAATTCTGGCTGAGCTATGCAGAGTGTGCACAGAAAGCTTGCACCAGTGCTGCAGGAGCTGAGCGTGTCATGCAGAACTGGTGAAAACTTGAAATAACACAATGACAGTCAGTCCTTGGCTTTCACATTTCTACTGTAAGTATCTGAAGTATTTGAAGTGAAAGATTGCAAAGTGGTAAGCAGAAAACATGCCCTGTATTTATTTTTCTCTGTTCCTGCTTGGCTTTCTCCCAGCAGGAGCAGTCAAAGCAGGGCGGCTGTGCTGGGGTCACTCCGTGTGTCCTCCTCCCAGCTCAACACGGATAATAGCGATGCCCCCTCTTAAACAGGCAGCTGCGGAATTCCCCCTTGAGCAGCCCCCAATGATTGCCACCGCATTTTTTTTCACACCTTGAACACAAAAAGGGAAGGGAAGGGGAAAGGCAAGGGAAAGGGAAACCTTTGCCGGAGCACCAAGCAAACCGCCAGTGAAACAAACACACCCTGCCCTGAGTCGCGAGAGAGCCCGAGCTTCCATGAGCAGCTGTTTAAATACGCTGCGTGAAGCCAACTTCCTCTCCCCCAGTCCCAAGATTCCCGGCTGCAGGGTCTTCAAGAGACAGTAAAAATTTTCGATCATCTGATGATTTTTGGGATACGTTATCATGATGAATCACCCCAAGACAGCACTAGCAACTGCAACATCTGTGAGTGAGAGCACACACAGGGATAGCTTCCAGGCACAAACCCAACTCTCTAGACAGTATTGTGCATTAGAGGCAACTTGTATTGGGGTGGTTCAGTATGTTAAAGGAATAGAAGGGCCTTTGCTAAGGGAAGAAAAGGTTTCTGGAGCTGCCAAGACTGCTTGTCCATAATTTTAAATTATTTGGTATTATTACTTGGTATTATGATTATATCATCTAATCTGGCTAATCAGACACACATTTCATTCCTTCTGAGTTATTTACAAGTGCATCATGAATATTCCACACATTTGAACAGCCCAAATGTTTCTGATGTCTTGTTGATACTGGGATGCTGGAAGGTTCTCCCAAGCCTGACACGGATTCAGAATTTTGCCTCGGCAGGCTGCCCAGTGAAAACAAAACCTGAAATCTCACAGTAATATTTTGCATCAACTCAGTCTGTGACTCTGCATTGATTAAATTTTTTATCTTAAAAAACAAAGAATATTGTGTTTTATGGTCCTTTCATTGTGGTGGCTGAGGCAAAAGCCACAGCAGCTTTACAGATTGAAGATTTTAATTTGTTTTTCTGCATTCAGCCCTTCTCGGGCTGCCTCCCTTTGGCTCTCCAAAGTGAACCCAAGAAAAGAATTAAAACTGTAATTTATTTCTATGTCCTCTGTATATACTGTAGATCCCACAATTGCTGTCTTCTGATTTATTCAGGCAGTGTCCTTTACAAGATGATTGCCAGTAGATGTAGACATATTGAAGGAGAAGTCCATCCTGAAAGCAGAGAACTCTGCCATGGCTAAATTCCAAAGCTGTGGAGGAGGCAGTTCCCCCAACAGGTGCCTGTCATTGGGTTCCTGCAGCCTGGAGAGCCAGCTGGCAGCACCCGCAGGTGAGCAGAAGCAGCAGCAGCAGCATCAAGCTGGTGACCTAGAACCCAGGGACGATAGTTGCCCATTTGCTTAATCCCTTCAACGAAGGCATCACAGGTGTTTGCAGCAGCAGAGTGAGGGCACAGTGGTACTCTGTTGTAGTCAGGCTCATCCCTTAAAGTGTCAGATTAGCACAAATACCTTCCATTCCATTTACTAGCAGGGATGCCTCTCTTTGGAAAGCAGGGGCTGTTTTTTCACTTGAATATATAATAGCCACCTCCACCTGAGTGACAGGCACCTCCCATGACTCTCCGGGACAACATGACAACAGCAGAGCTGCAATTTTAATAGACTCCAAGTAGTTTTCTCAGAGCAAAGCCTTAAAAACTCCCCAAGGAGAGATCATCAAGCAGAATGGTCCCACGTGCTGGGTTTATTAGCAGGCAGGATGGGGAGGTTGATGAGTCCGTGTGGCTGAGCAGACAAGCTGTCAGACAGGACTTCTAATCCAATCAGTTACTCGTTGGAGGGGACTGGTCTGTGATTTCTGACTGCAGCACCTCTGGGGAGCACCGTGCTGTGGCTCCCCACACTGGCTGCCCACCCCAGCTGGGGGCCAGGGATCCTTGGCAACCCCATCCTGTGGAGGAGAAAGCACAGTTAAAGTGACATGTGGAGCCTTCCTCCTGTGTGAAAGACACTACTGCAGTGTACAGGTTAGAGCATGTCAGGTTCACTGAGAAGCAATGGGAAGGCACAATTAAACATTTCCGTGATTTTTCTTGCCTTTTCACCCAGGCAACGACCTGGGTGGGGCACAAAGATATGTTTAAAAAAACATGAGTGTTGCGTGGCTAGAATTACTGCGGTACAGGTGCGCTGGATGGCAGGGGCTGAGCACCCTGGGAGAATTTACTGGTGTGGAAGACTGCAGCACACCAGGCACGTGTGAGCACTGAGGTGAAAAAGCTCCCCCAGGGACAGGGACCCCCAGCATCAGGCTGTCTTGAGAGAACAGAAAGAAGCTTGAGAGAAGCTTCCCATGCCTCTCCACTGCCAACCACATAGCTTGCTGTGCACCTTGAAACCGCCCGCTGAATGGTGTGCAAGGTGGAAAGGGCAGGCCAGGTGGGCAGGGTGGGCAGGGCAGGCAGTGCCAGTGCAGCAAATTGAGACCCATTCTGAGCAGCAGGGGGGATGGGATGTTGGCTTTGAATGAAAAGAGGTGACCCCCCTGCCAGTCCAAGGGCTGTAAAGTGAATAGCATCATTAAAATGAACAAAATTTAGCAAAAAATTAAACAAGAATATAACATTTGTCTAGAAAATATTACATAGCTTGGAAAAAAAATGTTTTCCTTAGAATAAAACCTTTTTTGTCCCTTAAAATAAATACAAAACCTACATAATTTTACACAGTTTCTGTTCAATAATCACAAATTGAATGTATGAATTTGTTATTTTTCTGAAAAGATCAGAAGTCCTATATATGCCAACAGTGGTTGCTCTGTGATTTGTGAATGATCATTTCCAACACTTTGCTTCCTGGTCCTTTAAAGAAAATCACAAGTGTTTATATTTTATGCCTGTATAAGTTTATGATTCCGGTGGATTGAAACAGGATTAATGACTCCCTCCTCTGCTGCAGAACCTGCCAGTAACATGCAGTGGCATTACCCTTTTTTCTTTTAGTGACTAGAGACACCTTTTTATCAAGGAAACAATTTTGAACATGACTGCACCAATATTTGCTTTTGCATCAAAAATATTTTTCTGTTTGAACTTCTCTTGAAAGCAGTATCACCAGACTTTCTTAGAGGCTTATGATGCAATGTAGTAGGCTGAATACAAGAACATGTTCGCCTGCCATTTATATCTGATGGCTGTAAAGAAGCTTGTCACAGTCTCTGCAAGAACAGAAAGCAACTTATCAGGGTTTGTTCTTGTTCTGATCCCCTGTATTACATCCAAGGGTACCCTGTGCTATAACTGGCTGGTTGTTCAAGTACATGTTTATGTAATGAAGTTGACCAATGTAGCAATCTAAATCTGGGAAAACAGTAACACTCATCAGATTAACAGCATTTCTGACTAAATGAAGTGACAACAGCAAATTCTCCAGCACTACAAGAGGCAAAATCCAAAATACAGGTGTTCTGGGAAGTTCTACTGAAGTCAAGTGAAAATTTAATTCTGAAAAGTGCTACAGATATCTAAAAACTCTGTAATTTACTATAGAAGCCTGGGATACTCTTCTCATAATTCCAGGGTTCATAGAGAATGGACCTACAAAGTCTGAGTCAGACAGTGTCAGTTCTGCCTCTGCTCCTGCAGATACACCCCATTTTTCTGTCTGTGTCTACCCCTCACAGAGAGGGTAAGCAAGACTGCAATGTTTGACAGACTCTGCAAGATTTTGCTCCTCTCACATTTGTGTACATTACAGTTTCATAGATTTTGTTGAGATTTTAGAGTGGCACAGGTGGTGTGGGGGAGGCTGTACAGGATGTTATCTTGGTTTAATCCTCCTCAGCCAGCAATTAAGTACCCCACAGCTGCTTGCTCACACCTCCCACCACATCCCCAGCAGGGAGGAGAATCAGAAATAGTGAACTTTGTGAGTTAAGAACAATTTAGTAACTGAAACAAAGTAAAATATAATACTAATAATACTAATTATCAGAATACTAATAATACTAATTATCTTTATTATAAAAATAGTAACATAAAGGAGAGCAAGAGAGAGAGGACTAATATCCAAGAGAAACAAGTGATGCCCAATACAGTTGTTCACCTCACACTGACTGATGCCCAGCCTGTCCCCAAAGCAGTGATCATCGCCTCCTGGACAACTTCCCCTGTTTATATACACTAGGCAGGATTTTCTGTGGTATAGAATGTCCCTTTGGCCACTCTGGGTTAGCTGTTCTGGCCATGCTCCCTCACAGCTCCTTGTGCACCTTCTTGCTAGCAGAGCATGGGACACTGAAAAGTCCTTGATTTAGGGCAAGCACTACTGAGTAACTACCAAATATCAATGTGTTATTCACAACATTGTTCTCGTACCGAATTCAAAACACAACATTGTGCCAGCTGCTGGGAAGAAAATTAACTTTATCCCAGATAGAACTAAGACAGAGATACAGCTTGGACTTGTATGGGCTTAATTTCCTGAAAGAGATGCTGCTGCACCTGGAGTGGCAGTGGTATAGTGCTCTCCAGGTTGCCTGGGCAGCTGGGGTGCAGGCAGGACTCACAGACACTGCTGCCATGGGGTTCAGGGATGCTGAACTGCCACAAACAGCATGGGCAGCGCTGATATGCAGGGCTCTATACCACCTTAGCTGGAGCAGTGTGTGCAGGCACTTGCCACCTCTGTTACTAACCTCCAGAAGGGATTTTGTGTGCAGAAGTTCATCATCATTTTTCTGATTATGATGTCTTCCATGGTGCTCCTCTGTCCCTAGGACAAGCTTTCAGTCAGCTACAGTGCCTTCTCACAGCTCCTCTGAGAACTACACGGGTGATGAGAGGGTGCGCTGCTAGCACCAAGGCCCATCATGCTCATGGGGACATAGGGAGCACTCTTCAGCGTGGCCTGATGCAAAACACAGAGGAAGTAACAGGAAGACCTGGCTTCACTGGTCTGGGTGTTTATAATAAAGCCTAAGTGCCTCAGAGTCATACATACTAGTTAGTACTTTTCTTCTGCCAATGGTGTTTCTGTGCTCTAATTAAGAAGCTCGGGTTTGAAGACAGTTAAGGGAACACAGCTTTGCTGTACATAGGTGGCAATACCTGTAGACTCATGGACAATTTCTAAGACACGGGCGTGCCTTTTGTCTTGTGCATTAATTGCTCGTCAGCTTGTGTCAGATACCCTCTCATCAGTTTCTTCGTTTTTATTTCTGCATTGACAAAATCTTTCCTAAACTGGGAGAAGGGGAGTTGGGGCAGAAGACTGATCACAGCTGCCCAAGAAACACATCTTATTGCTTCACCTATGACTCAATATTTGCTTTTGTGGGTTTCTGTCATTTTGCAAGTTAAGAACATTAACTCCTCAATCCATCAGAAATGCTCAGCAAGACCCACTTTATTCCTGTTCTCTGTCTTGAGCCAGGCAGTGCCTTTGCTCATAACGGGTAATTTCGGACCAAATTCTGCTGTGTTTGATGTCAGGTGTGAGACTCCCATTAATTTATTATGGGAGAAGCAGGTATCCATGCTGCCGATCTCCATGGTTGAAGACCTAGTGCTGTCCGGGAGAACCACAGTGGGCCTCAATTATTAGTGTCTGCCTGTGTGCTGCCTAAGTCTGGCATTTTGTGTAGAAGGACACTCATTAGTTGTATTCCAGTAATTGATCTTTCATTTGTTATATTGTGTGATACATACAAAATGCAAGTAATTTATTACTCTCTACCTGGATATGAGAATTGTGTCACCAAACCTCAGTTTTTTTATGGTTTTGGGTGGGTTTTTTCCCTTTTTCAAGGGAAAAAAAGGAGCAACTACAACACCATTCATTTTTCCATTAATTGTAAAGACATAAAGTAATAAATCCACAAATGTTTAACTTAAAATGTCCTGAAGTGGTTCAATTATCTTGGGGGGGAAAGAAGGTAATTAAAAAGAATCACTTAGTCATAGTGTGATACTTCAGGTGTTACATTATGCTAAAGCTACAGGCTTTTTACGTAACTCAGAGAGGTTTTTGTATGTAATACGCAAGGTACAAGCTGTTAGAAAAAGGACGAATTGATAAAATGAGAATATTCCTAGTTTTTTCCTTTTCTTTATAGAGCAACTCAAGTATCTGGGTCTGGGGGATTTAGGGTCCCTGGGATATTTTCAGACAGATGAAGAAGTCTACTTAGTGAGGACAGGATCTGGGGCTCCAAATGGGATGCAGAATTCCCCCAAAGNTGCATCTCTGTCAGAGAGTGGGGGGAGCTGTATGCTTGCTGCCATTGGCCAGTACCCCACATGTTTTCAAGTTCACTCAATTTCAGCTTCTGAAGTCACCTGTTATCACCATAGAGGTTGGTGCTGCTCAGGAGTGGGGTGGAGTCTACATACAAGCAAAGGAGATGCATGGGAGGATGTCCTCAAACACCTGTGAAAGCAGGACAGGGTTGTTTTCCCTGGAGTAAGCCCCTGGTCTGACACAATATATGCCTCGACCAATTTGTGATATGCACACCATGAATGTTAGCAGATAACACTGGTGTTGCCTGTCGAAGAGACGAGCCATTGGTACACTTCTCAAGATTTCTGAAGATCTGATGAGCACTGTCTCAGTGCCCACAAGTGTGTTTAGTCTGAGTCAACTCCTCAAGGCATTTTGCTACCTCTGCAAGGTGTTCTTCCACTCCAGTGACTGAGCCTTACTGGCATCAACTAAACACCCCAGGTGGGGTAGGGAAAAAATCCAGAAATGAAGAGGCTTTCCACAAGGGCCTTGACAGGATCATCATAGATATTACCATTTGAACACCCTTGCAAATCTAATCCAAACTCCTCAACTGCTGAAAATACATCTTAAGATATTTTAAAACTTCATCTTACATGCTGTTCTAGAAAATTAGGGTGGTAACCTTATAAGGATGTGGCTTTCGTGCTATGTAAAGAGAAAAATGTATAAGCAAACTTAAGTGGAAACACAGGAAGTGATAGGACTGTGAGGTTCAACTACAAATCTGATGTGTAGAAATCTGGTTTTTTCAAGATTTTATTCCTGAATGAGAGGTAGAACAAGGTGATTCTAGCATGCCAAAACCAGGCAGATCCTGAGAGTCCGGAGGCTGGACTGTCATTTTATGGGAAGAAACTGACTGACTTAATAAGAAAAGTCCTCAGTAAACTGAATTGTTAACTCAGTTGTCTGAAATAAGAGCTTCAGAGACTAAATGTGGACACTTATTATGGATAAAATATGTTTATATGTTTATATTAAAATATGTTTATATGTTCAAATGTGACATGGAAATACTGTCACTTGCCTTGGATATATGAAAGGCATTCAGCCCGGTCACATTTTTTTCACCTGCCAGCAGACATTGCTGTAAGCACAAGAGCAGTAAGGAACAGTGCCCCATAACCTTCCCTACATTAAGTCAAAGACACTGTTGCCCACAATTTTCAGGAATAAATAACATTCCCTTGGACATCCAAAGGATCCAAAAATGAAAGCAATCAAGGAGGTGACAAGATGTATCCATTGAGTCTCAACCATCGCTACATCTGAGATATCCACTCTGAAGCAGGTGATCTTCTTCGATGATGACAGATGAGAGCAGTGACAGCTCTCAGGGGACTCACGGGCAGTGGCAGATTTGCAACAAGCGATGATCACCTTGATGAAGGGACTTCACAAGAGCAGAGCATTCTGTATATCCACAAAGTCTACTTTTCTCTGTGAAACACCAGTTTAGCTCTTGTGTTATTGGTTGGAATGTCACTGCAAGAAGGGAAAAGCATGAGTTGCCCAGCAGCAGCAGGCAGCTGCTAATTTTTTACCTCTTCTTATCAAATGAAGGAGGGACAGGAAGACTGACTCCAAACTTGTCCTGGACAGGGCCTTTTATATGCAAAACTCTGGAATTGCAATAGCTACTGTAGCTTGGTGCAGAGATTGAAAGTAAGGTTGGTTCAGCAATTCAGTTTCATCACAGAGCCCTTCCATAAATCCCATGCAGAGGTGTTCTGGAGGCTGAGATTAGCCTGGGATATGGGAGAGCATCGGAAATCAAGAATAATAGTAGAATCACTTTTCAGCTTAAAATTGCAGATAATTTCTCATAACTATCATTTCTAGAAAGAAAAGGATGAATACTTAACTGGCGCCTATCACAAAACCAACATCCCTCAAGCTTAAGTAGAAATCTGGATAACTAGTCTCCATCACTAACCTGAATCCAGTTGTACCTTGATGCACTTCTTTACAGCATTTTGCAGGAAGAGACAAAGTCAATTTTACATTCATTACTTACAATAGCAGAACATCAGCAACAACTTGTGGTTTCCATTTAACACCTGTGCAAAAGAGTACTTCTGAATCACACTAATGATTTCAGTCCAGATTTCTGTCCAGATTTCTGTGTGGACATATAACAGAGATTTAAAGGTAATTGGTGAGGAGAAAGAAGCTTCTGCCCTGAAGGGTGCAGGTAGTTGGACTGGATGGTTGTTGTTGGTCCCTTCCATCTGTCCTCTCCTGTCCTGTCCTGTCCTATCCTATCCTATCCTATCCTATCCTATCCTATCCTATCCTATCCTATCTGTTTTAGCAGAATCAATGTTTTTAATTCCATTAGAAATTAATCCCTGGAAAAAGCATGTATCTTGCTCTTACTGTAACATATTAGAGCTGCTCAGGCTCCTAAACCATATGTTTCTGGTCCTCACTCATATTTTCTCCTCATTTCTCCTTATATTTTTGAGGGGAATTAACCTGAGTAAGGCTGAATGAATGATAGACTGAAAACCCCTGGGCCAGCTCTTCTAACATGCCCAAGTTCAGCTTATTTTTGTATTGTACTGTCTTATGTCCACCAACACAAATCTGGCTGACCACCCAGCCGCAGGCAGTGGAGCTGAGCACCCAGAGAGTGTGCTGGATGTCGATTGTCACAGCAGTGTGGAGATGGTGGGTGCCACGACCTTCCAAAAGCATCTCCAGCTGGGAAGCCGCTCAGGACGGCCAACACACACATGCACACACACACAAACCGGGTAGCTTCTAGAAGAAAAGCATCGGCGGCAAAGAGCCAGGAAGGGTNCAGGAAGGGTCTTCATATGGGGTTCCACAGGAGAAGTTTATTCCAGCCATGTGAAGGGGTCCAGGGACAAAGACGAAGGATGAGGGAGGCTCCAGGGTTACATATGGGGTCAGTAGGGGTGGGGAGAGCATCAGGACCAATAGTCTGAGGGCACAGGGACGGTACACAGGCAGGATTAGGGTACGGGAGCCAATGGGGAAAGACTGGGGGAGTGATGAGGGAGCAAGGGCCAATGGGGGAACAGGGAAGGGAGAACCTTCTGGAACGGGGACATATAGGGTGAAAAGGGGCAGGGAGGCCAACGGGCCAATCAAGGAAACAGAACTGGGGTACATTAACATAAGGAAACAAAGCATCCTGGGAGAGGCCTTTTCTATCTCCCTAACCTGGGGATGATCTTAGGGTTCCTCCCTCCAGGGGTCCCTCGTGGTTCCTCTGTCTCCAGGCCCACTGGCCTCCACAGTCGATGGTTCCCCAACTCAGAATGCAGGGAGGGAATGGGGTAGTGGTGGTGGTGGAGGGTCTTACATACAACCTCCAGTCCTGACATCTCCATGCAGAAGTGTCCCATTATGCCCATGTGCTGATCTGGCAGAGAGGGTCCTGATCTGGGTATCTTGTGGGGAGCTGCAGATATAGTTATGGGTCAGGAGAGTATGCTGGGGTTTCCAGAAGACCTACTAGGTCTGTGTCCCTGTCCATGGTATGATTGTTCACTGGCAGCAGGTGAGAGGAAAATGTGCCAGTGGACATGCACAGAAGAGAATTCTTTTAGATATAAGAATTTCATTGCCATCAAAATTGACAGTTTGGTTTAAACAGGCGGAGATAGAAAACCCCTAACAGGTTAGCCCAGCAGCCTCTAATAAGAAAGCCCTATGCCAAGTCAGAGGCCCAGGGCATGGGCCACTTGGTGTTCCCCTGTGGTGTCAAGCCCTGGTGGGGCACCCATGGCTCTGTGGCCAGCAAGGGAGGACCCCTGCATGGTAATCCCCCTACTCGACTGTAAGGGGCAGGTGCAGTTTTCAGCCTCATGTATCCCCAAGTCTGCCCATGAGGCTGCTATGAGGATAAATGCTGTGGGCACAGTGAGCAACTGCATTTTCTCCATGTGTTTTAGCTACAGCAATGCTTCCTCTCAGATGGCGCTAATTTTACAGCAGCTGAAGACGTGTCCTGAGGCTTTTGCTTTGGTCATGTATCCTTTTAGATTCTAATTTCTTGGATTTGTCACATACCCTGTAGATTAAAACATAGTATTTTATCTCTGAATCATTAACTTTTGTTGCTTTCTTATGCTCACTTGAATCTTTTCCTGCTCCAGACAGCTCTGAATATAAATAGTTCAATAACACGTGTCCTCCTTATTTAAAGACTAGCATTTGTATGACTCAAAGTATGAATGTGCAGTATGTTAACAGTGATTCCATAAAGAGGCTAAAATGATTAATCACTTCACTGCAGTTAATGGATTCAAGGGCACAGGAACACGTACACGAGCTCCTGCCACGGGTTTCGAGAATGAGACTAGGAAATGGGAAAAAGCAAAGACTTAAGCAGATATTTGGGATGAAAGCTTAGGTCAGATGGTGTGCAAACACCTGTGTCTGCTGAACACCAAGGATTCCAAATACTGGTCTGGATATGTCTGCCAGCCCTGCAAGGACCAGCAAACAGCAGTTGGTGTAGAGGGATGCCTAGCAGAGCCCAGACCTATCCAGAGGGGAGCAGAATGACAGCAACAAAATTAATGGAATTCCTCCAGAAAGAGAGCATGCAGCATGCTATCTGTGCTACTGCTTGGTAAATGCCCAAACTACAGGAAAGGCACTGCTGACTCATGTGGTAGCAGAAATCTTGACTCTGCAGATGCTGTGCCATACAAGGAATGAATCATAGAATCAGGGAATGGGTTGGTCTGAAGGGACCTAAAAGACTGTCCATTTCCACCCCTCTGCCATGCACAGGGACATGTCCCACTAGACCAGGTTGCTCCAAGCCTTGTCCAACTTGGTCTTGAACACTTCCAGGGATGAGGCAGCCACAGCTTCTCTGGGCAACCTGTGTCAATGCTTCACCACACTCACAGGGAAGAATTTCTTCCTAATGTCCCATCTAGTCCTGCCCTCTGTCAGTATGAAGCTATTCCCCCTTGTCCTGTCTCTTCGTGCCCTTTTCCAAAGTCCCTCTCCAGTCATCAACCATAGGGGCAGCCTGTGAGCTGAGTTTCATGCCATGGGTTTAAATGGTGCAGCTGGTCTCAGTGGCTCATAAGGGGCGTGTGGGAAAGTCTTTTACAGTTCCTCCTGGGTTGCCCTCCCTTTCATTGATCAAAGTCTTGAGCTCACTGTTCTGTGCCTCAGTGAAATGTTGACCCTGTAGACTACTGACTGAAATGCTCTGACAGATGCTGAGATTGGGTGGCCAGAGACTTCAGCTGCGATGGGAAGTGCAGCCAACAATGCATATGTTCACAGTGCATGGGCATGGACATCGATACTGAAGTCAGCTGCAAAGTGATGTTAACCATTGCGTCATCTGCAGCCAATGGTATAGTGCATGCTGTCCACCTCCTTTCCCAGCCACCACCTGGAACAGCTGCTGGTGGCATGAATGGAGCGCTTGCCTCCACGGCCCCATGGCTCTGCAAGGACAGCTTGTGGGGTTTGCCTTATAAAAGCACAATGGGAAAGAAACTGCCAGCGCAAGAAAAGTATTACAGTAAGTCCAAGGGCTTGAATTCCCCAAGCAGTGGCATCCCATCTTAGGAGAAGAAGCTGCACAGATTTGAAGTGAAATCTGTAACCATAACTGAGCCGAGCCTCCAAATCAAAACTGACTTCCCTTAAAAAAAGCACACACTTGTCCAAGAAGTGCTTGCTTCCCTAAAAATACTAGTGGGGAGGGAGAAGAAGGGTGTTGAGGACTACAGTTATATTTTTGGCATATACAAATGTGTATGTGTAGAGTACTTAAGGGTTATTTTGGTGTGGAAAGCTGGAGTTCCTCAGGTTTTACCTCTGCTCCTGCAAAGCTAACCCCAGGTTTCAGACAAAGCCACTGTCACATCCAGACCAGTCACTGACATGGGGAATGATGCCAGTGATAACTAGCAGGTAATTCCGCAGATTTAAATGTTTCTCACAGAATACATCACTGTTATTCCTAGGTACCTAACTTTCTCCATCATCAGCTTGGGGATGAACTGGTTTTTTGCCATGACTGTGTGAAGTTAGAAGTCTGAGTGTCACATCTGCCCTTGCTTGCCAGATTTTGTTCAGCTTGTGCAAGACACTGCATGCAAGCTTTCTGAACATCAGGAAAACCTTGCACAGTTCCTAGGACAAGGAGGTAATCAAAACAGGAGCTTCTATGGAACACAGCTCTATGATCCTGGCTGAAACATTTTCCTAATGCGAAGGAATAGGTGTATGAGGGGAAGGGGGAATGCCATATCCAGACATAACAAAGGAGCTGGCGGTCAGAAACATTTCTACTTACCCATTATGTGAATTGTCACTGTTCGATTTTCCTTTGTAGGACCAACTTTTCACTTTTTCTGTCTCTTTTCCAGTCCACTCAGCGCTGAAGAAATGAGAGTGCTATCACAGATTACAGGCAGGTCAGGGAGGGCAAATTACTTGCCAAAATAGTCTCTCTGAAGGGTCTTATTGGTGTTATGTGCTAAGTTATGTGATAAGTCAAAGTTAGTGTTGCATAACATTCTTCCAGTGCTTCTTGTAACCATTGTTGCAGTGATTCAGTTTCTGGATTGCTGCTGCTGGTTTCTGCTGAAACTTTCCAAATGCATGTGTTGGTTTATTGTTTAAAAATTCCTGCTTCTTATTCTTTCCTTTGTACCCAAGACATGCTTGCTTTTCCTTTATGATATTCCTCTGAATTAAATTCCTCTGAATAAAATTACAGCTTGATGCAGGTTCAGTAAGAGTGACTTACACTCAGTGAATTTATGGCTTTTTAAACCTTGGCTAATAGAAAAGTCACTCTGAAAGCCCTAAAAAGGGTGATATATTTTGATTTATACTGACCCAGGAGATCTAAAACTGTAGACCCCGCAGGACCCTTCTCTGGAGGTCTCGATGGATAGCAAATGCTCAGGACTAGGCTGGGAGGAAATAGTAAAGTGTGCTGCTGGGCCGGTTCCCATGCACCAAAAAGCCAAGACTAAGTATGGTGTGTTGGACAATACCCCTGTGCATTTGAGAGGACCAGGCTGTGGGCCTGTAAGCTGATTTATCTGGGATGAAGGTCGAGCCAATGTGTGACAACAGCTCCTGTAAGTCTGGTTCTGCAAGGTAAGAAACAGGTATGAAGGTTTCCTGCTTGTACTACAGGGACTCATTGGTACAACCAGTGAGGAGGAGGCAGACCTTGTGATATTTTCATTACCAGTAATAAAACCCAATCTTTTGTCATGTCCTCCTTCTTCTTTCTAATGAAGTTGTAGTTGGAGAGGTCTTTGACTACGTGCCTGAAAGGACAGCCTTCTGGTGGCATTGCTGTTGATAAGGCTGCTCTGTTCACCCAGTGTAGTGGCTCAGCCATATATGTTGTATCAGTTAAAGAATGCAAAAGCTTACAAACAGCTAGCAGGCTAACCAGGCAACTACAACAGTTGCTCAGTTTTTAAAGTAAAAAAATGTGAAGAAATATTTCTGATACTTTGTGATAACCATTCTTCTAGTCTGAGTATCAACAACAGGAAGGGTACATGGTCCAATCAGACACCTTGACAAGGGTGCTTGATTTGTTTTAGATGCTGTGACATCATAAGCCTTCCCTTCTTCCTTCTTCCCTGTTTCTCCATTCTCTCACTCCTCAGCTACTCCAGCAGTGTGCTCCCTCCTCTTCACGTGTGCAGGAAGCGCCAGCCACGGCATGCAACCAGGGATGCTGCTTGGTGTCTGTGGTCACCATTTATATGTTCCTGCACTATCAATACACTTCCTGCAGCCCCAAGGAATAGATGGAAAGGCAGAACATCGAGGAATAAGGATTCAGATTAAAGGATAAATGTAGTTGGCCAAAGTGAACAGTTATATGAAACAAAAGGAAAATAATGACTAAAGATCCTTCATTGCAGCTGGCTAATTATCATGAGTTCTGGACAAGTGGCACAGAATTCAGGCACAGAATTAAAAACCCTAATTATATTGCCACCTTTGTCTCTCAGCTCCCATTGCCCACAAATGAATTTATTTACTATAACTCCAGCTGACGGGAAGAAATTGATGACATTCTGAGCAAGGTGGGAGAGGAGAGCTGGGGAAAAAAGTGAGAGGCAACATGGTGATGGCTACACAACTGGCTGACAACTGCATTCCAGGATATTATAAATTAAAAATACTTCCATTGAGACAAATACAAGTTTGATTAATTTTGTGCTTTTTTTCTCCTTCCTTCCTGCTTCCCATGCTCTTGCCACCTACCAGCATTGCTTCTTTAATTTTAAGTCATGCCTCCTGTCAGATGATTCTCCCTCCTTTGCCACTGGTCTGTAGCATCACAAAATCTCTGTCACATTAAGGCTCTGTAGAGGATGGGCGCTGCTGGAGAGCTGTGGATGTGGGTGCCTGCCTGGGGAGGGTTATTCTGCTGGTCACAAACACAAGTGTTGGATGCTCATGAGCTGCAAACCAGGCAGCCACACAGCACTGGTGTCTTCTCACAGAAACCAAAGCATTTTGATACTTGCCTGTAATCTTCTTATTTGGCTGAAGACATTTACCTGTTTTTCTTCTTTTTTTCCCCCTTGATTCTGAGGATTTTTTTCAAGACCTTTCAAACTGACAGTCTGTGAGCAGAGGTGTTCCTGATGAACAAAATTAAGGGGCCTCATTAATGGTTTGCTCCCCACAAGCATGCACACCAGGGCTGAGCTCAGCAGAGCTGGATCCGGACTCACCAACAGCATGTTTTTCACACGTGTTGCCATGGCTACGCAGGATGAGTTAATGTGATGGAACCGGCACACAGAGCAGAGGGCTTGCTGCGGATGCGGCCAGTGCACATGGCCGTGTTGGAGGCGGCGCACGTTCACTCCAGTTTATTACCCTCATGTAGCGGCAAGGCTTCCTGCTGTGGCTTTGAAAGCTTGGACTTCAAACTCTATCTGAGCTCGACGGCTGGGCTCTGCCACCACTGCCTCAGCCCCTTGGCTACCTGCGAGTCCCTGCACCAGCCACAGGGTCTGTGCTGGCACCTTGTACCGTTCTCTACCGTGGGCATTGGAAGCAATGTTTTGAGGAGGAGAAGTGAGGTTCCCTGAGTGGGTTGCCCAGAGTCTAAAGCCTAAAGAAACAGCATCAAACTCAATGTTAAAACTGGCTGTTCAGGCTGCAGGGCTGCTTTCAGCCAGTTTTACCAACACTCTCCTAACAACTCACAGCCATCATACACTACAATCCACTTTCTCTGGTCTTCTGTGAATAATTTTTTGTACAGTCATAATGTGGAGAACTGCTCTCCTCTATTTAAATACTCACTGCAGCAGCTTCTGTCATTTCCTGCAATTGCAATACTTTGAACTCTGGATTTTACAGCTGGTTTATGCTGATTTAGGACAAAGCATGAAGCAACACCTTTCTCTCTGTTGCAAATATTTATGTGTCTATCTTGCACTTCCACTGTGGATGCTGATAGCTGAGCCATTTGAAATCTAGTCAGTCATTACTGCTTGATGTTTGCTGACATTAAATCAGAAGAGGGCTCTTGGTCCAGAGTTATAGATGAGGGTTTGCATTATTGGGACAGACCCACGGATTTGTGCTCACAAACTCCCCATTGGTGCTGGTGTAGATCTGTGCCAGTGTAGATCCTGGCAGCTTGGAGAACCATGTGGAGCAAGCTGGGATGAGAATTCCTATTTTGCTGTTGTTTATTTATTTATTTATTTATTTTTATTTCCAGAAAGTGAAACTCAAGCTACAACTTTAACAGGGGGAAAAAAACCCCCACAACATACTGAACCCTGTGAAAGTCCAATAGTATCTAGTGAAAGGCATCACTGGTCACTTCAGTGTTGGATTAGATGACCTGTAAAGGTCCCTTCCAACCCAAACTTCTGTGATTCTATCAGAAAGTTGGAACACAGCATTATAAATGGCTTAAACGAATAAGAAAACCTGAACAACAAGACTGAAACTGAGGAAATGAGAACAAATAATTTGTATCTCCTTAGAATTACATAAATTCATTTGATTCTGTCCAGCTGTCATTATAAGGCTGTTTGTATTCTTGTTTTTTATTAATGGATCCGCTTTGTAATACATTTTTATGCTGGCACAACTGTGTTTTCTGGCTGACAGCTCTCATCCAGACTCCTGAAACTTTCATAAAACCTCCTTAGCTGTACTTCTAAACAGAAGAAAAAGTTTTAAGAATCTTTAGAAACCATTTGGAAGAGCAGTTCACTGCTATAGCAGTTTGCAGGTGGTCCAGTGCTGCTGACAGGCTGCTGTGACAACCCCTGGACATGCTGCTGCGTGCGGATGTTCATCAGCCTGGTGGGAGCTCTCTTGGCCTGGCCCGTCTCTTTGGGCAGCTCAGCTCATATCCATCATCCATCTGCTCCAGCCCAAGCATGGAACTGGCACCAGAGATACTGCCAGGGTCACCTGGAAAGTATCAAGGGTGACTACATGTGTCTGGGCTAATGGTCACTGGGGACTGAGGGCTTTTTTCCTTAATCCTGTCAGTGAGGGACAAGGGCTGGAGGAGGAGTAGGGAGATCTTGCAGGTCAACAGTTAGAGTTGCCTTTGGTGTTGGCAACAGAGTTCTGGTGTTTATGACCATGAAATTCTCTTGGAGAACTGAGGCCTGCTTGGAACAGATGAGATCCACCTGACCAAGCATGGCAAAAGGACCTTTGCCAACAGGCTGGGCAGCCTGGTGGAGAACTGTAAACTAGGATCTGTGGAGTGGAGAGAGGATAACCAAAACAAGGTGAGGAAGTGGTAGACCAGGATGACAAACAAAGAACATAGGGCAAAGTGAAGGGAGCTTGTCATCAACAAAATAGGGCTAAAGGAGGTCCACCCCAGAGGTACCCACACAAAGAAGGATGATCCTACCAGAAAGAGTTGCAGGGAAAGCTTTCATACCCTTTCTGGGAAAACAGCATGTGGGGGTCCTGCTCTGAAATGCCGTTACACATGCCATGTGGGACATGACCGGAGGAAATGAGGGGTCTGTTGTGCTGTAGAAGAGTTATGATGTCACTAGGATCATATAAAGGTAGTTGGATATCTCAGAGGACTGGGATTCTTGCACTGAGTGGATACAGGCTCTTCAGGAAGGACAAACTGGGAATGCAAGGAGGGGGAGATGTGAGAGAAAGCAAGGCTCTGCCTCATGACAGGTGACAAGGCCAGCGGGAAAACCAGGGCAGGGTGTACTTATTTTTAGTAGGGCAGAAAAATTAGGGAATTGTTAAACAATCTGGATGCATCCTTAAATCCATGGGACCTGTATGCATCTGTAAGAGCTAAGGGAACTAGCTGGTGTCATTGCAGATTATCTTTTCAAAGATAACCTCTTGATTATCTTTGAAAGGTTGAGGTGATAAGAAGAGGTTCCTCAGGACTGGAAGAAAACAAATGTCCTTCCTTTTTTCAAGAAGGGGAAGAAGGAAGATCCTGGGAACTACAGCCCTGCCAACCTCACAGTGATTGTTGGAAGGTGAAGGAGCAAATAGTCTAGGAAGCCATTTCCAAACACATGAAGAAGGTGGTGACTGTGAGCAGTTGCCATAGATTTACAAAGGGAAAGCCATGCCTGTCCAGCCTGATCGCTTCTACAATGAAAAGGCCCAGTGCAGAAGGACAGACAAATGTGTGTTTCCTTGACTTTAACAGGCTTTCAACATCACCTCCCATAAAATACTCTTAGAGAAACTGATGGAATGGATAAATTAATCGAGAGCTGATGAAACAGCTGGGTCCAGGGGGTTGCTATGAGTGACAAGAAGTCCTGCTGATGGCAGTGACTAGTAGTACACCCCAGGGGCCCATACCATGGTCAGTATCCTTTCATATTTTTGCTAGTGGCCTGGATGATGAGGCAGAGTCCATCCTCAAAAAATTTACAGGCAATACAAAAGTGTGAGCAGGTGAATGTGCTGCCTGTTAGAAGGGACGGGCTGGAGAACTGGACAACGAGGTGGCTTATGGCATTCAACAAAGAGAAATGTAAGGCCAGCCTTCTGGGCAACAATAATCCCAATCACCTGGACAGACTGCAGAATAATGGGCTGGGAAGTAGCTTTGCAGATCAGGAACTTGGCATCCTGGTGGACAGAAGGTGAACATGAGCCAGCAGTGTGTCCTCATGGCAGAGAGGGCTGATTGTTCTTGGTCTACATTAGGAGATGTTGTCAGCTGGATGTGGTCCTGCCCTCTGCTCAGTACAGATGAGACACATCTGAACTGCTGGGTCCATCTCTGTGCTTCTCTGTACAAAAAATATGGACTTACTGGAAGAGAACACTAAAATTCTGGAGGCACAGGATCATGTAATCATATAGGGAGAGGCTGAGAGCACTGGGGCTGTCCAGCCTGGGGAAAGGGAGATGTAGGGGAGATCCTGTCAATGTGTATAAATATCTGACGGGGAAGAGCAAAGACATCAGAGCCAGGCATTTCACAGTGGTGTGCAGTGAGCTAATGAGGGTCTATTGGCGGAAGTTTAAAGAAAGTACAAGAAGCCTCAAGCTGTGCCAGGGGAGGTTCAGGATGGACATCAGGAAGAATTCCTTCACAGAAAGGGTGGTTGGACCACCTAGGGAGGTGGTGGAGTCACTATGCTTGGACAACTTCATGAAATGATTGGACATGGCACTCAGTCCTCTGGTCCGGTTGAAAAGGTGGTGGTCAGTCACAGATTGGAATAGATGGTCTTGGACATCTTTTCCAACCAAAATGATTCCATAATTCTGTGAAAATAATTTTCATTTAAACATAAGAAAAAAACTTTTTTGATGTGAGGGTGGTCAAGTGCTGGAACAGGTTTGCTCAAGAGAAGTCGTTATGCCTCTGCCCTGAGAGATGCTCAAAAATGGACTTGACATGGTCCTGAGTAACCTGCTGTAGATGAGCCTGTGCTGAGGTAGGAGAGTGGACAAGATGACCTCCAGAGTTCCTATCAACTTCAGCTATGCTGTGATCCTGGGATCTTCCTGAGACACAGCTGACAAAAGACCTGATCCCTGCAGTTTGTGTCCTGCTGACCACAGTGTCATAAGCTGGAAACTAGAGAAAAAAATCCTTGTGGGCACAGTCCTGCACCAGAAAGTGCCAGAAACACTGTCCCTTTCTCTAGGGGAAGTCCTCTTCCCTGTGCAGCTAGAGTAGCAGAAATGACCTTTCCCTTGCAAAAACACTCAGAGTTACCAGGAAGGGTCACTACTGATCAACCATAGACCTCAACTTACTAATTGCAGTCTTGTTGGGCACAGAAACATGTAGCAGATCCTCTTTCTCTTTTATTATCTGTGTAATTTAGAAATAGCAGAAGATCAGATGTGGACCAATGCACATTATTATTGCCACTATATAAAGTGGCACTATAAAGACTTTAAATTGCTCTTCTTGAATTATTTGGCTCTACTTATCTTCTTTACTCTTGCTTTAATTGTTTTGCTGGTTTAGGGTCAGATGCTACCATTCCCACACATGGTGAGCAGGTCATTCTTACAAGAGAAGGTCCAGTCCAGTCTGTGGAGTTAATTTAATTTAAATGTTGCAATTAAGCTGAAATGAGAAAGTTTAAGAAAAGTCATTGTGTTTCTCTGTAAAGAGGCTTTACAAGCATGTGCTGGCCTTTACCCCAGGAATTTTTGTGACTTTTAAGAAAAATATTCATGTCAGTGAGCAAATGCAAGAGGCAATGCACTCTTGGAAGAGGCTTCACCTCAGCTAAACCCATGATATCCAGGCAAAGTCAGTTGATCCTGAACTGGGGTCTTGCTCCATGGTGGGTGGCAGGAGGCTGTGCAAAGAGACTGTTCTCTCAACTCCATCTCTGACCCCAGCAGACACAGCTTGGAACAGCACATGAGCCACCAATCTCTGTCTGCTATGGGGAGCTGGTAGTGCAGCAAACTGAAAGACAAATTTTTATCATGCCATCTGCTGCACACCAGCTCCTTGTGAGGAGGAATTTTGGTAGGCATGTTGTGGTGTAGGGTTGAGATGGCACCAGGGGAGTTCATGTTCCACAGAGTGATCGGTGCCAGTGTCCATTAGTGCCAAAGCAATGAGGGGTAAGACCGCATGTCACAGTCATTAATGAATGGTGAAGCTCTGAACAGGACTACTGCAGCCTTGCTTTAGTGGGTACCTGCCTCACGTTTTCTTCCAAAGCCTCCAATCTGGGATGGTTTCCTAACAGGGAGGAGTCTGCTTTTCTCCCTCTCTCTGCCCAGCTCTGCAGTGATTACAAACCAAAACTGCAGCAGCCGCTGTCTGTGTGTCTTTCTAACCTGTACTCCATCTGTGAGGCACTGCACCCTTCTACAGAGCTTTGTAAAACAGAATATATTCACTGCATTCTCTTGATTCACCTTCTAGTCACGGAAACATTCTTTGCTGATAGAAGAAAGAGTTTGTCACTCAACCTCAAAGTGAAAACTGATGTTTTCATTTTTCCTCATTATTCTGGGATATACACATTTAAACAAAAACCTAGCAAACAAATTTGAGCAAAACACTAAAAGCAATACTGGTGTTTCTGATGCTGTTTAAGCAGTTCATGTTCTAATCTTTCTAATGCAAGGGCAAGGAAGTGGCTCTTACTGGCTTGGGGCCTGGACAAGCTTGAGAGGTGGGCTGATGCAAACCTCATGAAGTTCAACAAGTGCAAGGTCCCACACCTGGGTTGGGACAATCCTAGACACACCTACAGGTTGGGCAGAGAAGTGATTGAGAGCACCCCTGTGGAGAAGGACTTGGAGACGATGGCAGATGAAAAACTCAACATGAGCCAGCAGTGTGCAGTTGCAGCCCAAAAAGTCAATGGAATTCTGGGCTGGATCCAAAGGAGTGTGGGCAGCAGCTTGAAGGAGGGGATTCTGCCCCTCTACTCTGGCCTTGTGAGACCCCACCTGGAGCACCACATACAGTTCTGCTGCACCCAACATAACAAGGACATGGAGCTGTTGGAGTAAGACCAGAGAAGGCCATGAAGTTGACAAGAGGACTGGAGCATGTCCCCTACTGTCTTGGGGATTGTTATCCCATAAACATGTTGTCATTGTTTCTTCTCTCCCCTTCCCCCTTCCCAGCTCAGGGGTATCGCAATACTTGTGGCCTTGGCCCAGGATCCTAGCTGGGGCAGGGCCGGGGGGTTGCTCTCTCCCCTTCCGGTTTGGGATGAAGCAGCATGGCCGTGTGGGCAGAGGTGTGTGTGTATCGAGCTGGGGTACTGCTACGTGTGATTTAGCAGTCTCTTAGCCGGGGGTGGCTCAGNTTAGCAGTCTCTTAGCCGGGGGTGGATCAGTGTGTGTCCAGTTGGGAGCAGAGAAGGGTGGTGCATGTTGCAGGGAGCATTTGGCTGCTCTGTTACACAGTAGCTCAGCTCGCTGTCTTGGTCCGCCCACTCTGCTTTTCTGCTGCCATGGCACCGCTGGATCTGGCACAGCCCATCTTGCTGTTTCTGCCACTGCTGCTGCTCCGAGGTTGTTGCTATGATGTAGCTCAGCTTGCCATGTCGGGTCTGCCTGCTCTGTTTTTCTGCAGCTGCAGCACTGCCAGACCTGGCACAGCCCATCCTGCTGTTCCGGCTGCTGCTCCTGCTCCAAGGTTGCTGTTGCAGTCCAGCTCGCCATCCAGAGTGGTGCTGAAACCGGCTGCTCCCTGTGAGTTTTGCACGGGGAGCTGTCTCCTCTCCTCCCTCTTGCCTGAGCCGCTCCTGCCACATGGAGAGGTTGCTGAACTTGGGTCACAGCGCCCCCTGCAGCCATGGGGGAACCATTGCACCGGCCCATCCTCATGGGCCCATCAGTGCCCCCTGCCGTTTGTAGTCACAACGACACCAAAAGGGAAATTGCTCAATGGGCAGGAAAAGGCTGGTTTTAGGGTTTTCTGGTTTTTTTGTTGTTGTTGTTTGTCTGTCTAGTTACACAGGAACGAACCGTTATTCCTTTTCCCATATCTTTGCCTGAAAGCCCTGTAATTTCAAGGTTATAATTATTTGGAGGGAGGGGATCATATTTTCCATTCCGGGAAGGTTCCTGCCTTCCTTGGCAGACCCCTGTCTTTTAAACCAGGACACCTATGAAGACAGGCTGGAAAAGTGGGGGCTGANAAAAGGCTGGTTTTAGGGTTTTCTGGTTTTTTTGTTGTTGTTGTTTGTCTGTCTAGTTACACAGGAACGAACCGTTATTCCTTTTCCCATATCTTTGCCTGAAAGCCCTGTAATTTCAAGGTTATAATTATTTGGAGGGAGGGGATCATATTTTCCATTCCGGGAAGGTTCCTGCCTTCCTTGGCAGACCCCTGTCTTTTAAACCAGGACACCTATGAAGACAGGCTGGAAAAGTGGGGGCTGATCAGCTTGGAGAAGAGAAGGTTGTGTGGAAACCTCATAGCAACTCTCCAGTATCCAAGGGATACTTCCAGTATCTACAGGGAAGCAGAATAGGGATTCTTCATCAAGAACTGCAGTGACAGGACAAGGAGTAATGGGGAAAAATTGAAAGAGGTTAACTCAATTTATGTTACGTATGAGGAAGAAATTTTTTGCTCTGAGGGTGGTGAGATACAGAAATAGGTTGTCCAGGGACGTTATGGATGCTCCAAGACTGGCAGTGTTCACGGCCACATTGAATAAGGCTTTGAGCAACCCAATCTAATAGCAGGTGTCCCTGCCTGTAGCTGGGGGGTTGGGACTAGATGATCTTTAAGGTCCATTCAGAGCCCTTAACATTCTATGATTCTATGATTCTATGACTCTACACCTGCTGCCTTAGGGCCCTTCTCAATCAATCCCTGCTTCCAGCTGTTAATGGATAACCTAGCTTTGTCCTTGAAGGTGATGGTAGGAAACTCCAAGGGAGAAGCTCTTTCTCTTTTGTGCTGATGGTAGTGATGGGTGAGCTGTATGCCCAGCAGTGCTATCTGAACTCAGGGTCTGCAGCCAGGTCAGGGATGGAACTGGATGACGCTGTTCACCCAGGGAATGTTGCAAAAATCACCAAAGCAAATGTGTAGCCATGTCTTGCTCATGACAAGAAAAGTATGTCTGATTATTACCCAGCTTTTGCTAAGTGTACCAACTAATGAAGCAAGAGACATGAAAGATTTCTGAAGTCCAACTGGAGTGTAATTCAAACCTATCCCGAGGGAGGTCATGATAAGTAAGATGAATTTCTGTCTTTTCTTTCCTTTACAATATTGACCTTTGGCTTCTAAAAATTCGCTTAAACTGTGATAGTTTGGTGGTGCCTTGATGAACTCACTCTGATGAGCCCTCTCTGAGGGCTACAGATGTGTCAGATCTTGCAGCAGCTGGAAGAGACAGATGCATATTACTTGGTTCTTTGCATAAAGTTCTGGAATTAAGCACTGTAGGCAAGCAAAAGCATTTTGTGAAACTTTTTGTGATGGAAAATGAACTGTTCAATTCTAGTTTCAATAAGGTAGTGCAATTGATGCTTTTAAAAACATCTTCATTTTCTAACAAATATTCTTCTAGCTTTCTGCTCTCATTAATAGCTGCAGACAAAATGATGGGATGTTGGCCTGTAAGAAATTCCCTGGAGGCAAGGAGCAAATAAAAGAATAACCATATTTTCAGATCAAAGCATTGGTTCTGCATCTCCAGATATTCAATCTTTTACATCAGAGAGAATGTCACTTAAGGAAGGCATGCATGGTCAGACTTGCAAGTCTGTCCTGGCCCTTTTTAAAGATTCCACTCACTCCAGCTTTTCTTCAGATGTCTTTTTACTTTTTTAATCTCTTAGGTTTCCCTTGGAGATCTGAACTCTTTCTTCTTCAATTCCAAAGTCAATGCTGTTTTGCAGCTCCTCATCCCACACAATCAGGTGTTTCCACTTGCCAGCAAAAAGCTGCAACCACTGAGCATCCAAGGCCAGTCTTCGTGGACTGTGGAGACTTGGGGTGAGACTCTGAGCCCACAGATGGTCTGATAAAATTGAATGAAGGTCACATGGATTTTTTTCTGCAACTCTCTGCTCAAAAAGCCTCAGATTCTGCAACTGTTTTGAAACAGAAGGTATTCGAAAGTGTATTCGAAAGTGTATTCGAAAGGCTTGCACAGTAAGACTTTAATCTAACTGAGCAATTCTGAAATAAATTCTGTTGCCAGTAAAACCTAACCCTAAACATTCAAAAGCAAGAGATCTTTCCAAACTACAAATAACTCATTAATGTCCTTATCATAGGCTTTGTCAGTCCAGCCTGAGCACCAGGAAGATACATGTGTTTCCTAATAAGGCCCTTCTTGGTGATAAAGAAGTGCATTGATCCTTTGTGTTTCAATTCCCATTCCTTAATCACTTCAACTCCATTAGTGTACTGGAAAGACTATCTGGTCAAAACATGTCAGCATGTTCCTTCCCACAGATCCCAATGCTGCAGCCGGCTGACCATCAGGGACCAGATTGAGCACTCCGCTTTCTGCTCCAGAGATGGCGCTAACCCTTGACATAACACCATCTCTGCCTTCATCTGAGCCACAGTAAAGTATTCTTGGGACAGAAGTAATGAAGGAATGTTGAAATAGGGAAAGATACTTCTTCAAAGAGTGAAAATTTTATTGCCAAAATGAAAAATAATACTTTTTCCTTTGCTTGTACCAGCTGAATAATATTTTCAGAGATATAATGGGAAAAAACTTTTTGCTCCCTACTAAAAAAAGACAAGAAAAACCTGCTGAAATAAATAGTTTTGAAATCTTAACAGAGGAAGTGCATGAAACATGGAATTAATTTACTAAAAATAGATGGACAGGGAAAATAATATTTTATTTTCCAAAAGCATTACTTCTTAGAAGAAATGCCAAATAAAACTGCCTGTGAAAACTTAATCTAGCAAAGGTGTGTTGATGCATTTCCCTCCAGAATTACAGGACGTATCTCTGACAGTATCTCTGCACGTTTTGTCAGTAGATTTTAGATTCCGCCTTTCCTGCCTTGTAACTAGTGATGGCTGAACCATTCACAGTAACATCCTGCCTGAGCCAGGAGAGGTTTCACCCCGTGATGTACCTTGGAAGCTATAGGAGACAGCTGACAAGCAATAACTCCTGGAGAACCATGGTTGCACCACACCCCATGGTTCAAGTGCTCAAGTTCATAGAATCAGAGAATTGTTAAGGTCTAACAAGAGTTCTAGGGTCATCAAGCCCAACTGTAAACCGAGCACCATCATGTTACCACAAAATCATGTTCCAGCCCATTGCTTTTTCTTGGGACCACCAGTAATCCTGGCTGTCGTTTCTCCTTCCTCCAAAAATGGTATTGTGACCAGTCTGCTCTAAGAGACAGGGGGATTTTTTTCCCTCAGTTTTTCATCTTCAGAGTTTCTAAAGACATTAGCAGCATGCAAGGCTGACAAGATGAATTCCGACAAAAGATAATTGCATGAGTCCTTTGTCGCTGAGCACTGAAAGTGCCTCAACACTGTCAATTCCCATTTTGTTCAAACACGTATGTCAAAGGTGCCCAGCAGGGAGACCAGGAGGTAGCTTGGTTGAAGTCACTTTGAAGAATGGAACAAGTGTGTCCTCAAGGATTTTTTTTAACAGAATGGAGGAGGGTGGGTGGATGGATGGATGGATGGATGGATGGATGGATGGATGGATGGATGGATGGAAATGCAGGCTCCAAGGTGTATCTCGAGCAAGCTAATGCCTCATGTGAGGGATCAGAGTGAACATGCCCTGGTCAGAGCAGCCATGGGTGGTTCCTCAGGGGTGGCTCCTCCCAATATAGGCATGAGCTCTGCAGAGGGAAGTTGACTAGCCTTGGCAGCACTGGCACAGCTCCCTGTGGTCAGCACTGTGCAGCTTGACATGGGACTGGGCTCTCTCTCAGCCAGACCCAATACATGTGGCAGCACTGTCAGAGACTGAAATGGTTCGTGCCTTAAACATTGTTACGAAGAAGTTTTGCCCATTATAGCAAAAACTGCATACGGAAGCTACGACCACCAAAGTTCACCCCTCCTTGAAGATGCCTGACTGAAACTTTGGACTGTGAGTTAAACTGCCTAAGGGAACTTGAGATAAGATAAAAGGGGACACTATTGTTAATCATCTCCGGTCTAGGGAGAAGTAAACGAGGCTGAAGGAAAAGAATGCATCCATAAGAAAGCCAAACCCAGCAGTTGTGCTGAGAATTATCTCTGGCTGGGTTCAGGGTGGGGAAAGCCATAGCCCACAGACCCATTTGCTGAGAGCAGGTTTGCACAGATTTCCCCCCCAGCCGAGGGGGGAGGAGGAGGCTTTGGGTGTGTGGCATAACCGCTGGACAGAGGCAGTGAACCTATCTTCCCTTTACACAAACTGGGTCATCTATGAAATCCCCAACCCCTGCGAGGCTACATCTATGGGACATTCACATGACAGGCAGCTGAGTCATAATACATCAAAGACTGCCGAAGTGCTGCCCAGACTCATTCCTGAGACCTTGCACCAGAGGACTGCAAGTGATGCAAAGTGATGCAACAGATCCAGAGTCTGTTGCAAGAGACTGTGTCAAACGTGCCCCCCGCCCTGGGGGAGGTACCTGGCCATTCCCACCTGGCCTGAACATATATTAATCCATTGGATTCTATGTTTCTTGGGGGACCCTCACCACTGAGAAGACCATCTGGAGAGGATCAACAGAACATCATTGGGATCCACGGAGTGGTGATATTTTCTTTAATCTGTCTCTGTCACTATCTTTCTGTCCCCCCACCTCTTTCCTGTTTCTTTCTCTTCCTTTCTCTCTCTCTCTCTCTCATATTCACTATTAAATAAAATCCATACTATTGACTTTGGCATATGGTCTTGTTTGCATCTTAATTTGGGCAGAGGCATTTCTAAATAATTTTAATAACTGGACTGTAACAAGCACCACTATTCCTGCAGAGGAAAACAAAACACAAAACAGCAAACCTTCAAAGAAAGGTGGTGCATGTGTTTCCAGACAGACATATCGGGAACATAGGGACAATTTTTTGCTTCTTCAGGTATCTCTTTTCAAAGAGCCTGTCCAGGGTGGGAGGACAGTGCCTGAGGCTCTGCATGGCTCTCAAGACATTTGAAGTTTCCCACAAGAGAAGTTTCCTGGTTTTGCCCATGTAAAATTTTAATCAAAATCACTTGTCTGTAGCATTCTTGTGGATGGGAGCCGTCAAAGACTCCCCACACACCTGCTTTAGGGTTATTTTATTTACTGATAGTCCCTCTTTATTTATTCATGATCCCTAATGGCACTTGAGGACAGGGGTTACAGGTGGCCTTGGCAGTGCTGGGGTAATAGTTGGTCTCAACGATATCAGAGGCCTTTTCCAACATAAATTATTCTATTATTCTGTGACTCTGTTTCTCAGTGCTACCAGTTGATGGTTTTTCATCCAGGAGCACAGACCTTGATTAACTGTTAGCTTTGATAAGAATCTTTGCCGTGCCGTGTTTGCTTGCTCTGGCTGTTAGCCAGTTGAAGTGGGTCATGAACTTTTCAGGAAATTTTGTCAGAAAACGTCAATTTCACCCAAAGAGGGAGATCTTAGCATATGTGTTCATTTTGAGAAATTCAGAAATTTCTGCTAGAGAAACTTCCACAAGATATTTTTAATTTTGGAATCTTCATTTTAAAACAACCCAGAGGAGCAGTTGGGCGTTTTGTTTGCCTTTTTGGGGGTGGGGTTGTGGTTCTTTGGTAGGGGAAAGAGTACCCCTAGTTCCGTTATTTTCATGCTTGCCGTATTTTGAAGTGATGCCAAGAAATGCAAAATAATCATATTTGAAAAGGCTTCAGGTCCCCTATGAAATGCCAGAGTTGTGGAATGCCAACTTTCTGGATCAAATTGCTCTGAATAGCAGCTCTAGAAATACTTATTTCACTCTGAGAGAGGACAATAACACATTTTGAAACCCTGATGTTTCCCTTAAATTAGAAATTCTAGATTTTGCCTGTCTAGCAGCTTTCTACACTCCACCTGCTGGGGATCTTGTTCGTATCAACAATGCTGACCAAGCCAGAGAGGAGCTGGTGAGGGGCTGCTCAAGTAAACATTTCTTCCACTTCAAAGAAAACTGTTGCTTTATCATTTAAGTTTCCATGTTTTCTTGTGTTGTCTCAAGATTTCCTCTTTAAAGAGCTGGTCTCCTGCAGCATCTTGCTTCTGCTGTGGCCCCCAGTTCAAGATACCAAGATGATTCCCAGTCCTTGCTGTGACTCCATCCCCAAAGTAAGAGAAACTGTGGCATTGAAACACCAATGGTGAGGACAACAGGAAAGGAATTTGACTATATCAGAGGTACAAACTCAGTAGTTTACAATCTGGCTGCAGTGTGTTGTGCTTCCAGCCAGTTTAATGACTGTGGGATGCACCACGGTGGTAATGCTGACAGCCAAAGCTCAACTCAGTGTTCCCGATCAGGGCTGCAGGCAGGGACCTGCAAATATGCCTGTCACTGGGAACAAAGGCAGCAGGCTGTCAGTCTTGCAGCCCCTACAGAGAACCCTCCTCTCTGGGGAATGTCTTACACTTGCAGACTGTGCCTGGGTTTGCAACACCCACTGTCCTGATAAGGGTAGGGATGCATTGGTATGGGGAGACCCAAGCCTCAACAGGACATGGGCTGACGGCCTCATGGGGCTGAGTGGGGCAGAAGCTTGTGCACAACCAAGAAAAAAGAAAGAGGGGAGAAGTGAAAAAGAGATGGCTTTCAATGAGCTGAACTAACTGCTGTGCATCCCTCTAGGAAGCCAGAAGAGTGTCTCCAGTAACTCCAATCTGCTGGGAAACACATGTAGTGAAAAAGTAAGATCAGCCTGAGCTTGACCTGCAGGCTTGTGTTCATGCTGTGTAATCTTCCTTCTCTCTAAATTAGGGCTGCCGTCCTGGTTCCAACCAGTGGTAGGGAAGGCACAGGGATGAGAAAACTGCTGTTGGTCTGGAAGTCCACCTGCTGCCTGGCTGACCCAGCCCCACTGGGAAGAAAAACAATTTCCCAGTCCACCCATCATCAGCACTAGGTCTGGCCAGTGATGGAGATATTGCTTTCCAAAGTAAAGCCACCTGTCTGGTCAGGGGAGCAGTGGCATCCATGGCGGGCAGTTCAGCTTTTTTAGTTCATGGACACCCCGGGACTGACAAGTAATTGCTGGTTTCTTGCTTCAGTAAAATTTGGAAAAACAGGTAGAAGAAACATGGCTCTTTGCTTTTCTCTGCTATCATATTCAGTCACTTCATTAACTTTACTCTCTCCCTAGCCTGCCTCCAGTTAGCCATTAATTTCAGGTGCTAAAAATGTAATTTAGTAACTGTACAAGACCAAGAGGGAGAATATAATTCACTTTCCTGCCTCTTACAGGATCTGTACATAAAGTAAATGAACCCAGACTTGCTGTTATGTAAAAGTTGGTTTTACCAAGTGAAAAGAAAAAACAGTAAGCAGACAACTGGCAAAGTCAACTGTCAAAAATTACAAGCCCTAATGGACTCAGTCAAAGACACTCTATGTCCAGTTGAAACAGCTAGGAATTTGTCAACCAGGTGTAATTAGAGCCTGATGAAGTGCTGCGGTGTCACAACATAATGCATGCAACAGTGTGGCCTTGATATAAAGTCCTTTTCTTTCACCACAGAATCCCTTCTGCATCCTCAGATTTATGTAGCATCTTGGCCATGGGCAAGTGAAATGAACAGTTAAGAGCTGACAGAAACACAGCTGATGATAACTCCAGGTTTAACCCAAAAAGAAGGAAAATCTATGGATGCCCATTCAACCTGAAACTCTAGGAAATCATTAGTAAGCCAAGTTCAATGATGATGACAAAAGAAATTTAGGGATGAAATGGAATTATTGGCATTTGTTTAAATTTGCCAGTTTCAATAGCACAGGAGAAAGATCTGCACTGAGGAGCTTGCAAGGGGATATATAGTTCAGGGTATGCACACAGCAATGGGCTGGCAAGTGCTGAAATGAAAGGCATTGACTGATCCTCTGCCTGCACTGGCCGTGCTGAGCTCAGGCAGTCTCAGGTGCCTCCTGGCCGGGAGTGAAGTCTCTGTCTATCCTCTAGTTCATGTGTATGGGAGGGAGTAGCCGCCTCCTAAGATGTCTTGAGCCCAGGATGTCTGAGGGCTTCCGAGTCCCGCCTTGTCAGCAAGCCTACAGATGCACCAATGTGATGCCTCCAAGACATGCTGTCTCTGGAGACAAGATGCCATTCTGTCTGTTGGCCCAAATTTTCACCATGCTTCTTTTGATCGGGGAGGGTGCTCTCACACTTCTGCTGCATGACTGCTTTGTTGCTGGTTTGGGTAGCCTTTGTTATCCTTCTGCTGAAAAGTAAAGGCGGAGTAAGCAATGTGCTATGCTCAAAATTAGCCCAAGTTTGATGCACACATAGCTGTTTCCTTCCCTGTTCCAGCATTACATGGCCCTACTTATGGACTGGCTTCCCCAGTAAAGCAAGAATCCTCCCAAATCCTTATGAAATATCAGGTTTCAGCTTTATTTTAAAGTGGATTGTCCAGAAGCTAAAGGATGATCCGCAGATGCAGTCCTCCATCTATGAAAAACTAAGCAAAGAATTTCTGCCTGTTTTTAGCCTTTCTGTTTGAGTTTTGGTTCAAATTTTTTGGAGAGATTTTATTTGGTTTGTATCAATTAAAAAAAAAGACTATTACTTCAAAGTGGCAGATAGATTCATCTTAGACCTACTGATAAGGGATTATACACTTCTTCCTGCAAAAACAAACAAATTTTCTTTATTAACATTTCAAATTTTATTTTAAATGATCATTGTTATCTTCATTTGATCCATAATGGTACAACTTTTAATTCGTTTGGGCTAAAGCCAGTCAATTTTAGAGATAAGGTTTTTGACTAACCCAGAAAATATATTCCAGTGTTGGAAAGTCCCATTGCTGGCCATTACCATCTGTAACCAGTCTGTCCCTCTCTTCATCTTTTGAATTTGTTTCAAGCACTGCCATCCCACATTTTTTCCTCTGTTTCTCCAGGGATGGTGCCAGAGGTAGGATGGTGCTGCTGCAAAGTGGTGAGGGCAGATGTAAGCTGTGACCCCACTCTGCAGGAATCCAAAAGAGGCAACAGCTCTCCTTCATCTCCACCCATGGTCACACCCCAGACCTTCCTTGCAATTTCAGAAATTTCCTTTGATCTTTAGGTTTATGAATATCAGAGGGCATCTTAGCTTGTAAGGACCCTCGTATGGTAAGAATGACAAGAAAGATTATTCAGTCTATTGCTTTATTTATTTTCCTTTTCTTAAAGGGCCATCAACCAGCCAGTTGAAGTGCCTGTATGGGAAGGGCCTCCTCCTCTTCTTCCCTGCCCTCAAGGTCAGGCAAGACACTAAAAATGGTGGATTGTTCTCCTACACAGACATCAGACAAGCTGTTCACAGTGTGGTGTAAAGCCTCACACTGGGAAAATGCTTGTCCGCCCTGGATGAGGCATGGAGCTCCTATAGGAGCATGCAGGTGGATGGGAGGCAGGGAGAGCAGGGTGCTGCTGGGTGGAGGAGGACCTATCCATCCTGCAGGCACCAGAAGAGTAAGAACTGTGAGGACGTCTTCTGGGGTAATCCTGGAGAACACTGGACCACTGCAGCCCATGGGGTGGTTTAACCAGGGGAGGTGTGTATGTACTACTCATGTATGCATATGGCTCCAGACACACTATCTTATCACTTAACTTCTCTGCTGCACCTCATTACTACTTTACAGTGGCAAAGAAAACCTTTTAAATACACCTCTTGCTGTCTTATTTCTACAACCTATATGTGGAGAGGCATAGCAGGCCTACCAGTCTTGCTAGCTCCGAAATAGATCTTAGTACAGTACGCTTCTACCCGTGAGAAACAAGAGCTAGAACTGTAAACATAGGGAAAGAATTTAACAGCAACCTTGCACCTGGTGTTTTTGCCTTGTTGTTTTGATACTGATGCTATGGGTAACTAATAATAGAATGTTGTAGGTAATGTAGCCAATGGGTGTATTGTATTGATTTAATAGCCAATTAATAGATTATACGAATCATAACATTTTCAGAACCTATAAAAGATGTGTGTACCTTTGGAATAAACTCTTCTCCTTCTTCCCCGACTCTTGTGAGTTTGTATGAGTCGTGTTCGTCTCAACAGCGACACCTATACTTGAACAAAATCTGGGACATTTAATAAGCAATACATATATAACTCATTTCTTACAAAATATGATGGATTTGTTCCCCCTTAATCAGCAGAGTAACCACTTGCTGTTTTTTTTCCCTGTGATTTTAAATTCTCCCCCTTGCTTGATGCAGTGAAGCAGCTTGAGCAGACTTGAGAAACTTAAAAGGCATCAAAACGGTTCAATTACTTCATTTACATACTTTGAGCTCTGTTAAGGTCTCCTAATCTGCAAGCCCTGTGAAGAAAGGAGCATTCATCATGCACCCAGGAGATTTTCTGTTGCTTTTCATTGCTGACTACCACTCATCTACCCCAGCAGTTCCTTCATCTATGCACTCCTGTTCTCTAACCAGATATAAATGTATGCATGGTGCTTTGTGCTTTTTTTGGCAAGGAACAAAGGGGACTATCTTGGTCATACTAGTTTTCCCATGAAGACTGGGTTTATAAAGATGGAGTAGCTAGCCTGGAGAACAGCCCTTGGCAGAGCTCTCTGCCACAGGACAGCCACACTGAAGAACAAGTGAGCACAGGCAGAGCTTCAGTTCAGCTGTTGACATTGCTCAACAGACTTTGTTCAATTGGTTGTCAAGGGGTCCTGCCATAGGACACAAAGATGTACATTCACTTTGCACGTGGCTTCCTCGACAGAAGATGTTGATTGGTGTTTTTCACTGGAAAATAGTAACTTGTTGCTCCAAAATCTCAGGTACAAAAGGAACAATCTTACCTATGTGCAATTTTTCCATGAAAATTTGGGTAAAAGTTTAAACTGGAGGTTTTTGGCAAAAGAGGGACTGTAACCTAAACAAGCACCTGTGTCAGGCTGGAGGAAATGCTGGTCTTGGGGTAACAGGGCACCCCACAAGAGTGTGTGCTGGGGTGCAGGATCCCAAACACAGACTTACTGGCTATGTCATACATTCTCCTCTAATGCTGCAGCAGAGCCAGCAAGCATGCTTTGGAAACCTGCAAAGGCTCCACAAAGGGTCTTGAATGCATCTACCCTGAATGTCAGGTGTTCGCATGAATATAGTGTTGCCTGCAACCAAATTTTTCTTGTTATTCCTACTGAAGTTGGAGGAAGCTGAGCTCTATGTTTCTTGAAGACCTGCGCTTCTTGTCAGAACAGCTTCATCTGGCTGGCAGACAATTTCTCCTACACTAATAAGTAAAAAGTTCATAATCCACATTAAAAAAACAATTATTCTTTTTTTATTAAGATAAGCATCACACACATTTGCTAGCAGTTCCTCTATGCCTATCTCAGAACATCTTGCCAAGAGAGACTTCTAGCAGAACTGACTTTGCAACTAATAATGCAGTCTTCGTCACTTAACTCAAAAGTCCCTATCGGCTTTAGTACAGTGAAGCATTAAGGAAATGAGATATTGAAAAAAAATGCATGCCCTGAAGTTTGATTTGTTGAAAGCATTTCCTAAACTGACAAGCTACATGCCATGTCTATGAAACCCACTGGGAACTTTCAAAACTTGAGCAGCAGTTTCTAATCACTGACTATCATTAGCATTTTAGTGAATAGATTTTTGATAAGAAAAATCTTTGCCCTGTGAAAAAAAAAGAGAACTAAAGAGCCTGACATTTTTAGTGCAAACAGAGCTTCTCTTTTAATTATTCTTTTAGCTATCTTCTGGGCTCTGTGTGCCACAGTGAATGATTCTGTTGTGCTCCAGCAAGAGAGTCCAATGCTCTGGAAACAAATGCTGACACTATGCCAAAGGTTTACACTGTCACATATTATTACACCATGAGATATGTCTTCTGCCATGCACAGAGGTGAGGCAGAGGGTGGGTTCCCATGTGGATGGCACACACACATTTCTGGTGAACCTCACGACAGTTGAGCTGTGCCAGTGGTGTTTCATGGCTGCCTGTAGTGCAGGCTGCTGCATCATGAGACCAGACCAAAGCAGATGGGACCCCTAATTAGGGACAATACTGGAAGGTACACATTGAGGCAACTACTGCAGAGAAAGCTTTGGCTGTTACAAGTTTAAGGACAGGAAGGCTCTGCAGAGGGATCTCGACAGGCTGGTTAGATGGGCTGAGGCCAGCAGTATGAGATTCAACAAGAAGTGCTGGGTCCTATTGTTGGGCCACAACAACCCTAGGCAGCTTCAGGCTCAGGGAAGAGTGGCTGGAAATCTGGAAAAGGACTTGGGGGTGCTGTTTGACAGCTGATAGCAAGTAGGTTTAGATTAGATACTGGGGAAAATTCTTGACTGTGGGAGTGGTGAGGCATAGAGAAGTTGTTGATGCCACATCCCTAGAAGTGTTCCAGACCAGGTTAGACAGGGGTTGGAATGAGATGATCTTTAAGGTCCATTCCAACCCAGGCCATTCCATGATTCTAAGAATCTATGGCTGGATGATGCCTCAGGCTTGCATCTTCAGGGCTAGGGAGACCTCGCAGAGGTGAACAAAAGTCTCAGTGCTATAGAGATTGTCTCCAGATAGGGGGAACTGCCAGGTGAAGCAGAGCCAGGACCAAGCTTAACATCAAGCTGTGAACTTCTGCACAGCTGAATGGTTACTGTGTCCCTGCCACAACCACTGCAGACTCGATGGATCAGGGATTATGGCCAGGAGTCAGCCTAAATAAAAGAACAGATCAACTGGGCTGCCAGGCCCTCTCCAGTGCAACCTTGTCAGGCTGTGCATCATTCATATATCTCACCATGAACTGCAACTTTTTTTCCCAGCTTCTCACTAGGCAAACATCAATTTTCTGGGCTGTGAGGATGCTCCTGTACTAAATCAGGTGCTTTGGCCAAAGAACGTCATGTATCCTGTCAATAAAAATAACTAATCCTTTATTTTTAGAAATTATTCTAACCGTGGGGCCATAAAGAGAGATGGAGCAAGTCCTCTGTGATGTGAAGCAGCAGTGCTGAATAACAGGCTCTGGGTTTCACCAGTCTGGCGCTTTAGCAAGGACTCATACCGTAGTAGGGACTGGGGCTGAGGGACGGGGCTAATTCACCAAAAGCGATGCAAAGTTTTCCTTGAGATATGCCTGGTGATGTCTGTATGCAGGGCAGGAGAAGAACCATGGCTTTGGAGAAGGCTCTGGGAAGATCATCAGAAACACTCACTGGCTGTCATGCACTGTGCCAGAGTCCACCAGGGAAAATTGGTTGAGGGCTCACCCAGGTCAACAGCTCTGCCTGCCCTGCCTTCACCTACCCCATCACTGCCTGCTTCTGCTGGTGATAGGCAGGCGCCACATCAGGCAAGGGTCAGCGCTGAGCTGGCAGATGTGTGTGGGAGCAAGACTGGTGGGATAAAGTGAGGACGTGTGGGACAGGAGGTCCTGCATGCAGCAGGTGAAATGTTTGACCAACATATCTCTGTTTTCCTGAGGGAGAACATGGCCTCCAAGGGCTGATTGATCCATGGGGCCAGGCCCTGCCCACATGCAGCAGGGGAGACATCCCCTCAGGGTTTGGCTTGCCTAAAGTGGAGGGGACACAGTGGAGCAGGTAGGACCATTGTGTGGGGTCTGAGCAGTCCTTACAATGGTGTTGGGGGTCTTCAGGACCAAGAGGGAAAGGAGGGTCAAGGGGTGAAGTGCCATGGCTGGATTTTTTGACAAAGATGAAGCAGGAGGACATGTGAAGAGCTCACAGTGCCTTCTCTCCCCTGTCCCCACCTCTATGTCCTCAAATTGCCCATGGCAGCATGGCCGCCTCCCACCTGGCTGGGAGAAGGCGCAGCGCTGACAGCGTTCAGTGGAATAAAGGAATGGGGAAGAGACAGAGGCGGCTGCAATCCCCGCTCGAAGCTGATAATTAATAAATGAAATGCCCTGGGACTCCACTAAAGCTTCCTCAGATGACTTATCTGTCGTGGGCTCGGCAAAGCATTAAATGGCCATTTTCTGACAGAATGACTTCACTGCGCCGGAGCTTCCTTGACTTTGTGAAGAATATTTCTCCCCTCCTCCCACCCCTTGTTTTTTTTTAAATCTTCTCTCTTTCTTTCTCCCTCCCTCCCTCTCCCTTTCTCTCTCCCTGGTTGACGGCTCTAGTTCATTTCTGCCTATTTAATTGGGCCCCGGATGAATTTACTCGACAGGGCCATTCATCATGTGGCAGCGGCTGGCGGACGAGCCCAGGGGGAGTGAGGCTGACAGCTCCGGCAGCCTTGGATGCTGCCTGACTCTGGAAGTTCACATATTTGGGCATTAGTGCAGCTATTAGTTTAACAAGCTTCGTTTATCCCTGTCACTACCACTTCAGCTTCCCATGTAATCATTTGAAATGTAGATTACTGCTAGACAAATGGGACAGAGCAAGAGTACACAGGAGGGAAAAAAAGTGACATGGATTGCTTGTTACGAGCTGGCTTTTTTTCCCTCCCCTCTTTTAAACCCTTCCAATGTGAGTGCTTTGATTAACTTAATATTCACATTATTTCTACTGTAAGCAGTTTGTCACCTGTGTACTCCCCTTTTTAGAAAATAGTTGGTAGGGATTTATTGACCCAAAGAAGAGATTTAAAGCAATTATACAGGTGTCCAGGGGCCAAGGTCTGTGCACACACAGTCTTCTCCATAGGAGTTGCTGGAGGTCACTCTCTTCCAGCCGGATACACCTATGGACTCCAAACCTGAACCTTTCCAGGACAGGTCTGTTCTGCATGGTGGATTTCATCTAAGGTGTTGCAGTAGGGCAACACAGCACATTCATTCAGTGTTCCAGTTTCTGTTTCCAAGGCTTCTGACTACCACTTTGGTTTTGCGCTGTAGGAGTCAAAATAAAACCAGTGTCTCCAATGTTTAGAGAAAAGTGTGTTCTACCACTTCTGACCCAGGAGTAAAGGGCTGCAGGCCCTCCACCCCCAAACCTTCACAGGTTTTATTGCACTCTTGTTGAAGGTCAACACGTAGTACCTGATGTGGCGAGGCCAGAAAGGGATACAACCTCACCTGTCTTGTCTCCCAGAATGAGACAGCTTTATACTTTCTGTCTTTCTCAGCAAGTCCAAGTTCAGCACTGAATTTATGTTTTGAAGCTACATCTAGTGGACTCAACAGTGAAAAAGTCATTTTATTGCAAAGGGTCCAGTGTTCAGTTATCTCCCCAGCTTAAATATGTTCAACATATTCTGTGTTTGCCCAACTCAAATCTTGACTCCTGCTCTGTCTCTGTTCAACACAAGAGCTCTGCTCTGTCAGTTTGCAGCCTTGTGCTCAAAGCTGCACCGTGTACACCAGGTAGGTCAAGTTGTTCCTAAACTGACCCTTGAAACAACGAAAGGGGCTGCTCTTCCTTCAGTTTCTCAAATCAAGTAAGATTTCCAGGCTCCTAGTAATACTGGGAAACTTCCCTGGAGCTGTGTCCACTTTGCCTACGTATTTTCTGACTCTGAAATACTTTACTTTGCTGTGGTACCACTGGAACAGGGTTCCCCCAGCACTGCCAAGGCCACCGCTAACCCATGTTCCTGAGCATCACATCTACATGGCTTTTAAGTACATCCAGGCACAGTGACTCACCAACTTCCCTCCTTCCTATAAGTCTGAAAACATCCTCTGCTCGTACCTGGCAGACCTTGCATGTCATCATGTGAAAGATGTGTTCTTCAAGTAAAACCAGCATACTTTGCAGATTTGAGTGATCTACTAAACCAGATGCTCCATTAACCTGTGGCATCTGCAGACATTACCACTATGGTATTGGGAATTTCTTCCTGCTCCCTGATACAGCTAAGTGGGATTCCCAAATTCTCCTCTGGGGGAATTCTGGTTGTTCAACACTCCAGTCTGCACAGGAGCAGGAGAAATCATTAAAAAACAGGAAGTCCGTCAGATTATTTTCCATATTTGAATTCATTTGAAGACACTGATATACATAACGAGAAAATAGTTAAACCTTCCTAAATGGAAGTTGCCTAAATTCCCTGGAGTTAGAGGTGGGTGTGCTGTTTGTCTCTGGAATTGCAATTATGGTGGTGAACCTCTTGCAAGGAACATGCTGGCAGCTCTGGTTTTGGATGCAATCACTGGCATCACCACAGTTTGCTCTATTCGTCTCCCAGCTCTTTCTCTATTTACACAGTAAGATCTCCAAGGTGCTGCTTGTGATATGTTGTTATCCCTTTCCAAGTCACTGCAAAGTGACACAATTCATTTATCCCTCTCCTCTACAGCCCTGAGACTCTCCTGGGGGCCTTAGCAGCTGGTGTCTTCCCTTAATGAAAACAGCTCACAGGTCCGTGTCAAGCCCAGTGGCAGCTGATTTTCTTTCGTCATCAACAAGCCAGGGTATAGCAATCAGCCACTGTCCTGTTTCTCCACTAGCATGTCTGGGACAAAGAGGAAGGTCCTGGCTTGACTCCGGCACAGATCTCAGTCTTTCAGTCCTGGGTTTGCTCTGCAAAGCCCGTTCAGGATTTCTCCTCTTCTCTGTCCTATTCCACCCCTATAGAGCTCAGGCAATGCAGGAGGGAACCAGATGTTCCTGTAACGCAGGGTATACTGCAGGAGATCCGAGGTCAGTGGAACAGG
>VZRJ01003155.1:27315-149051 GCA_013397565.1 Ptilonorhynchus violaceus | reverse complement strand
TGGGTGCTCCTCTTTCTATCTGAGCTTGGAAATTCAGAGCTCTGCAAATGACAGGACATCCCTCGGCTTCCTGGCTGAGCTGGAGCTCAGAGTCCCCAGGCATCTGCAGGGTCCTGCCCTGCTGGGAAAGATTAGCTTCAGGCTGCCCTCAGGGCTCTGGCCTTCAGAGACCGGAAGAAAATATGTTGGTTTAAGGTCCTCCAGCTTGCCTGCTCCTCAATCTAGAGAGCTTCTTTCATGTCCTTCCCCAGCAGAGCAGCTGGTGCTACACTACCCCAGGCCCTACTCCTGGCCTAGGCTATCCCA
The DNA here is from genome assembly GCA_013397565.1 of Ptilonorhynchus violaceus. Classification (NCBI taxonomy): domain Eukaryota; kingdom Metazoa; phylum Chordata; class Aves; order Passeriformes; family Ptilonorhynchidae; genus Ptilonorhynchus; species Ptilonorhynchus violaceus. Next base: position 148,745 of record VZRJ01003155.1, on the reverse strand, counting down.
GGCACCTTCATCCCTTTGTTACTGAATACATCAAAATTAATAACTTACCTGAAGCCACATCACCCAGTGCAGGAATGCTGCAGCCATAAGTGAACACACTGAAGCTCCTGTGGTTTCTGACCAGTGTCCCCACTAGAAAACCATCCTCCTAGGCTGTGCCCGAAAAGTCCTGGTGAAGGGGCAGGACTCACCAATCTCCAACTTCCTGCAGCACTATTTTGATCACAATGCAGATTAGACAAAGTGGTTTCATAGACAGAGTTTTTTGGACCTCACCTTCACCGGAATGCCTGTGACTTTGGAATGAGGTGAATTGGACCTTCCAAGGTGCCAGTGCCACTGTTCACATGGCAGTCTTTCCTTTTCCAGAAGGTTCAGCAGAGGACTGTTCTCTGGTACCATCTATTTAGGAATCATCAAGTTCCTGGGCTCTAATGAACCCCATGCATGCCTTGTGGCAGCAAATGCATCCTGATGAAATGTCAGCTTTGCACATGTGTATGCAGCTGATACCTCAGGATGGGAGTTATTTCCTCACCACGTGTCAAGGTCGAAGCTCTCAAAGCTCCCAGCTCCAGCATTTTTCTGCTGTATTTCCAGGAGAGGGGCATTCACAGGCCAAGTGGAGAACTGATGACAGTGATCAGCAGCATCATGATTTGTTGCTGGTTTTGCAGTCAGTTCCCTTGTCCAGTGTGGGTCCTGCATTACTGGAGAACTAGGAATTGTTGTCTGTATTGTAATTAATTACAAGCCATCTGTTAATTATTAAGTAGCTATTAAGTAACCATGCGTAGTTTTAGAAGGCTTTACATGCTCAATAATTTTGCAAGACAACTTTTCTAAATGAAAGTATTTTCTACACCCTAAGGAAATGCCTCTCTGAATGAAAGCAGGAACATAATGCATGCCTTGCAAAGCCAGGGAGTAAGCCCCATAGTAACACACTGACTCCCTTGGATGACTTCTTTCTTCTGAATTACAATCTATGAATTCTCTATGAACTGTGAACAACTCTGGGGAGGTTTTTTAGCCTGTCAAATACCAATGATTCCTCAAACTTGCATCCACTTGATCCTGTGCAGCTTCTACAACTACGTGAAAGTAGGTAGTAGGGAGGTAGGGGTTCTTCTCCCAAGTATTAAGTGACAGGTCAATAGGAAATGGCCTTAAATTGTGCCAAGGGAGGTTGTGTTTGGATATTAGGAAAAAATTCTTCACCATGACAGTTGTCCAGCCCTGGCAGAGGCTTCACAGGGCAGTGGTAGAATCACCACCCCTGAAGGGATTTAAAAGATGTATAGATATGGCCATAGAAGACCTGGTTTACTGGTGGCCTTGGCAGTGCTGACTTAATGGTTGGACTTGATCTTAAGGGGCTTTTCCAACCGAAATGATTTCATAATCCCATGATTATTCACTTCTCTCCAAGCTTGCATGTAGCAGGATTGTGGGGAGTGAGGTGAGTGTTGCTCTTGGGCACTTACGAAAGAGTGATTTTGCATCATCTGCTGTGGTACTGGCGCCCACTTACTCTGGAGATATGACTCTTCCTTCTCTACTGTGAAATACAGACTTTTCCCCAGGTTTGTTTTTCTCCACAGAGTTTGCCTTTGCTCAAACTTTGCAAAACACACTACACCATCCTGCATGGTCACCTACATCACACTGGGAGAATTTGGGAATCTTATTTTAAGGTTGTCTGAGGTCTGCTGAGGCTAACATGTTGCTGCTGTCAAATCCAATCCAAAAAAGCCATGATCACTCCAGAAAGAGTGGTTCATTTACTAGGTGTTCAGCAATGGATAATTGCTCTGAATAAGTAGGAAAATGTTAGAGTCACAGATGCATCTGGAAAGGTGATTTTCCTTGCCAAACAACAGTGTTTCAAACGTTTTTCTTCCCAAAGAATTGTGGATAAACAAGAGTGATTTCCCACCTTGGAAAACAGCATTTTCAGCAAACAATAATCCTGATCCCAAGTAAGCAGGATTGGTGCAGGACAAATAAAATCTGGTGTCTGTTGCTCCCTTTTACCTCAGATGAAAAGCGAATAGCTCCCACCAGAAATGATACAATGTGAACAGATCCCACCAGAAAAGCTGTTTGAACTGCTCATGGTTTTCTATTTGTTTGTTAGATTTGAGACCCAAAACCCAACACGTAGTCCACAGCCCTTCAAGTAGTGGTGGAGCATGTGTGTGCTGAAACCTCATTTAACCTCAGGAAACTTCCCTCTCCATTAGCCAAGCATTTCTTTATGCTTTGAGGCTAAAAAAACCCCAAAACAAGTTTCACTCAACATTCAGGCAGTAATTACAAGACTGTACTTTACAAATGGAACATAAATAAAATTACATAGCTAATTAAGATGTATCATGAACTGAAGCTCGTTTCTATGATACTAATTGCATATTTCACCTCCCTGTTAAATGGATTTGATGGTCTGAAAATAAGCCATTCATTATATGCAGTGGGGAAGGTTTCCGTGGGCAGCAACTGCCCTCTGTCTGGTGGGACGTCAGGCCTCCCTGGTTAGACCAAAGATTAACCAGGTGAATTGATGACCCATTTTACTAGCCCTTGGAGGAGTGTGATTTTGAATGTGCCAGATAGTTTTTCTGCCCCAGCCCCCTTTCTTCTGCAAGACATGCACGTCCAAAAGAGCAAAATTCATTGAAACAATGCATGTTTCTCAAATACACTTATTTACTCCAACTTTTCTGCACAGACTAGACAGGTTAGAAAATTGGCTTGGCCACTGCTACCTCTACCTAGCTACAGTCATCACAGCATTTGTTGTTTTAACTCTGTAATTAATTTAACTTAGTTAGTAAGTTAACATTAAAACAAGTGAATAGGCGTAGTATTGTGATTATTTACATTTCTGTACAACAGACATAGAGCTGCCAGTATCATGTGGCACATGGGGGTGTATTAGTTAGTGTTAATGTAGGACCTGGAAAGAGTGATCTGAAGTCTTCACTCTGTAGAGGGTGTTCCTTATGGACTTGGCCAAGTCCTGGAATCTTCCTCTTCTTGCCTTGTGGCAGGGATGCATTTCTGTACATGTACATAAGTGTATTTAATACCTCTAATATAGACATGTCTGGAATTTCTGAGGAGCACTGCTTTTCTAACAAAATTCTGAAAATCACTGCACGAGGACAGAAACCCAGGGTCTGAGAAACAGAAGAACAGATGAATATTTTAAGATTGAATGCTTTAAATCCTGCATTGAGGGAGAACAGAGAGGCGTTGCTGTGCCATTGTCCTTGATGCTGTGGCAGGAGGATGCTCTGCAACCTCATGCCTTTCTCCTCAGAGGGGCAGGAGAGGGTCCTGCCGTGACCTGCCATGTTATTCCCCAACTTCATATTGGAAAGTTTTTCTCAGCTGTTAGCAACTCTGGAGAAAGGCACAGTATCTGTGGAGGCTGACGTACACCCCCAGGGAAAACTGGCAATTTTCTCCCAAAGGACTGCCCGTGTTTGAACATGAGGTCCAACTTCTTGGTCAGTGATAGAAGAAATGTCCATGATGTGCCTTTTACATCAGGCAAGAGAAACTGTGCAGATCCAAATTTTGAACATCTGACTATTTGAGACAATTTTTGCTGTGGAAGGGATCACACATTTGGGGAATGAAGCACTGTTTCAGTGAAATATGGGATGTGTCTCACAGTTGGCAGTTGCTGAAGAATGATGGTATTAAGTGCTGGATCCAGCAGCCCAGGTGAAGTCCAGCCAGCAGCAGCTTGAGCATGTGCTCCAAGCACGCATGTGCACAAGCACACACGTATGTATCACACATGTGGAGGCAGCCAGCCACACGGATCAACAGGCACACAGAGTGCACACATGAGCACAGAGAACACTAGTTGTTCTCTTGCTGAATAGGACAGAGTTCTTCAGTAGGAATACATATACATCCCTTAGAGAATATAAATACATCCCTCCAGCAGCAGCACACAGATTCTGTCTGCTCAGTAGCTGCCCCTGTTTCCCGGAGCCTTCCCGTGGACAAAACTGCGGGGGTCCTGGATGGGATGGCTCTTCCAATCAGTTTCTAATTTGGGTTCCCAACTGCTTCTCTTCCCCTGTGCTCTTCTGGGCTTGTAGAGGTGGGCCTGGATGGGCACCATGGACCACTCCACTGTTCCTTCTGTCCCCCTGGTACTTACAGCTATGTCAAGAGCAAAGCCAGGTGAGAGGGTTTGCACACTTTCTTCAGGTATGGGTTTAGTCTGCGTCTGACGCTTTCAGCTGCATCCTCAGACTTCCACAATTTTGGGCTTCTGTTTTGGATTCAGAGAGCGCCTAGGGTTTGTGATTGAAGTTATAGTTTGCCTTAATGAAATTTTACTCCATGAATTATTCCAAGCACTCATATCTACAGAAATCTGGCCTCTCACAGGGGGCCTGTGGAAGGCATGAGATCTGGGGCATCATGTTTTGGCATCCCGGCTCCCATTCATCTGACACTTCAGAATACCTTAATTACAAGTTAGAGATGGATATGAAGAAACTGCAATAATCTCTTCCATATATAACGATTTTGTTCAACAATGTTTCCAAAGTGTACAAATGCCATCAGGGTCAGAGTGTAACCCAGCCCTAGGAACACCACTTGGCCCTGGGAACATCACTTTGGCTCTGGGAATTCCCATCAAGTGGCCTCCCCGACTCCTCATCCTAGCCCTTGTGTCCTGCACTTCGGGTAACCCACAGAGAGGTGAGGAGACCCCCACAGAAGCAATGCATGGCTTCCAAAAGCAGAAACTTTTCTCATTTGTTTGCCCCCTTTTCCTCTCCACCTAGTGCCTGTTCTGGGTGAAACCAACAAATCAGGAATCAACACTGTTTGTTACTATTACAAAAGAGACATTATAAACTGAAAAAATAAAGATCATTTTCTCTTCAGTAGTAGTGTAATGCATATGAGAAGGGTATTTGACATTTTCTACTCCTCCAACACTTTTCTTCAAGCATTGCTGAGCAGGCTGCACCAAAGTTCATCCATTTAAGTCTATTTCATAACTCAGTACACACACAACAAAAGGATTTCATGATACAGTGGTACTTCACTAGCTGTATTTAAAAAATTGAGCCATCTCTCCCTCAAAGTTTTCTGGTTAGAGATTTAAATTACTGCTAATAACGAAATTGAAATCAGACCTGATATTTAGAGTGAGGTAGAGTGTCCCACTTCACTTAAGCAATTTGTAGGCTCATGTTGAATATTACCAATACCTATTAGAAAAGGCTGTGTAGCAGAGGTTACCCTTCCCAAAGCTCCTCCAGAGTTTTCTCGTAACTGTTCCTTGTGAAATGCTGTCATGCGATAAGCCACTGACTTTTGCATTTCATTTTCTTGACAAAGTGTATTGCAAATATATGGTGTGATTGGTTTTGCAGACTGAACTCATAGGATAGGAAGGCTTTAAGGACCAATCAGCACTATAAGGAGTTGTTTCAGCAGTCATGCTGCTTGTATGTCCCACCTCAGTCTTGTCTCTCTTTGGCACCAACACAGTCCAGCTCCTGACACCACAACAGGGCACTTCCTCCTCTCCTCTCCATCACCAGCCTCTCTCCCAGCTTCACACCACTCCCAGCCTTCTTCTCTTTGAGGCCCTTCTTTGCACCACCTAGACACGAAAAACCCACGCACATGCCAATGCTTCCCCATCAGATGGAATGACCATGGAAAGACGGGGCTGGAGCAGCTCACAGCAATGGACTCTGAAGGAGGGGAGTGATGGCAGGCATACTGCGCACTGCCACCAGTGTCAGGGTTTATTCATCCCCATCCTTGTCTTATTCTGCCAAGTGACTGAATACACCTCTTGTCCCACCAAACGGGGGCAGCCCACCTGCCCTTCAAACGACGGCAGCCATGAGGCATTGCAAGGTTGCAGGAAGCAGACAGTGCCACAGCGGCCTGCAAGGTAGCTCCAGTGCTTGTTTTCACAGAAAGCTGAACCCTTTTATGCAATTATCCCTGAAACGATGTCCCTTTCCTATGCCTCAGCAGCTGGTCACCAGCGTAGTGGCATGTCCTGACATGCAAACTCTGTCTTGCAGGGAGGGTGAAGCACACCAGACAGGCTGGTAGGGTTGGCTCTGGGCTGTGCCCAAGGAGGGCAACTGGGTGAACTGTGGGCCACAAACTGGAAGACAAGCCAGGCATTAATGTTGCAAGTCAGCTGGACCTGTGATGTGCTCCCTCTTCCTGCCCCACATCCGAGGACAAATGATACCTTCCGAGGGGTGTCTATGTCACTCTCACGGTGCTTGCCGCAATACTTATCATGGGATCAAGGGTATGTGGAATATTTTTCCACTGTTTTCCCAGGCTGCAGTGTGTTAGTGTGTTTGCTGACCCTTAGCAGTGTAGTTACGGTGCCCTGAGCCAGTGATGCCCTGTGAGACCCCTACTTCTAAAACAGCAAGTACTGCACCAGGAACACAGGACAAACCCTTCCTCCATTCTGGATTCTCATCACCTCTTGGGGTCCTTGTTTAATCAGATAGCAGTCTTACAAATTCCTAATCAAAAAAGGTTGAAAAAACTACTTTGCATTTTCTGGAAGTTATCCTATTCAGCAAAGAATATCTCAAGTCTTTATATCTTACACCATTACTGTACTTGATTAACAAGAAAAACTGATGAGCTGGCCTTTCCAGGGCCCATAAGCAGAGTCAGCCAAGCAGAAAATATAAGTGAAGGGAAAACGATTAAAAGTTATTTTAGATGTTATATCGGAGCTGAATGTCATATTTACTTTTTTTTCCTGTACAGTAGGAAAACTTTCACTACACACACAACTCTCCTCTTCCAGTGATGGCATATGGATATACAGAGTCAGAGTTTCATATTGGTCACATTAGTTATGGATTAGTAAGCAACACACGTGGTAGTTTGGAGACTTTCTTTTATTACTGTAAAATAAATGAACACAGTAGAGAATGATTCTGTCAGCTGGGATTATAAGGCTTATAGTCCAAGAAAATAATATGAACCGGGTGCAACTGGCTGTGACATAGCAAGGAGGGATGTACATTTGGGGCAGTATGGATGCTATTTGTGAAATACATGGCATGATACGGAGAACTGTAGGCAGAGTATTTAAAAACACACAAATCACAACAATTAAAAAAATTAGAACGCATCTTGATATTATCCTGTGGTTGTGTCCTAAAATGTTTAATTTTATACAGGTTTCTGGGTATAATAGATTTTAAAGAATCAGCCAAGGTCTTCTAATTTAAATTTTTATTGATTATATGAAAAGGTGACAATATATTGAAAAATCATCCACACATTGGCACCTCCTCGCAGCTAAATAGCTGCTGAGGCAGAAATCCAGCAAAACCAACCAGCAGAGATTATGTGTGGGGGAGAGACAATGTACAAGTTGAATCTGGAGATCTGAGTTCTGCAATGACTTCCAGGAGCTGGATTCAATAAACTTTGTGGGTCCCTTCCAACTAAGGATGTCTCTACAATCTAGGACCTTCTATGATTCTCCAACACTTCTGGCTAACCTCAGAGCCGGGCTGTACAGATAAATCTACAATGAGGTCCTGCCGGACTGGCATAGAGACATCCAGAGATGTGAGGCTTGTGTACCAGGCTCCTGCCTCTGCTCCCCTTTCTTACCATATAGACACTCTGAATTATGTTTTCCTCTGCTAATGGAACATTTTAGTTATCATATGCTTGCATCAACTGTATATAAATGAAAAATATTTTAATGTGTTTTTAATGAAAAAGTTATATTGGTATATTAAAGAAGAGTTTATTTAACTTTGTTTAATTTAAAGGCCACTTCATAGACTGAGCCTTAATGATCTGGAGTAAATGTATTTTTTCAAAGAACTTCTCCATTATTGGATATTCTTACATAAGAGTCCACATTTCATATATAGGATTTAGATAAATTGCTGCTCCGGGTAACAGAGTGTGATAAGTGGACATTAATTCATGCTAAATCACAAAGAGATTCCTTCAGAGGAATTATTATATCCCTATGAATATAAAAGACAACCTTTCTATCTAAGGGTTTCCTGGGAAGTGAGACATTCTGTGCATTATACCAGACTTCAAATGTATTCATTACAATAACGTTAATCACGATGACTCCATTTGTCAGTTCCACCTTAATTAAGCATTGCTGCCATAATGGACAATTTAAAGTGTTATAAGGGACTGTTTACAAGGGGTTTAACAGAGTTAGGACTCAAACTTTAGTGGTCTTCTATTAGGTGTCACCTTCCTCATGCTGTGAGGTGGCAGAGGCTTAGCAGGAATATAGTATGGAAGGGATGACCGGAGCATCACTCTCAGTCTAATCTAGATGTGTTCCCTACTGGCTGGGATGAGGTGTCCCGGTTTTGGCTGAAATAATTTTCTTCCCAGTAGCTGGTGCAGTGTTGTGTTTTGGATTCAGGATGAGAATAATGTTGATAACACACTGGTGTTTGGTTGATGCTAGGTAGTGCTCATCTTAAATCAAGGACTTTTCTGATGGCCACAAACAAACTTTTCAGTTTCCCAACAGGGAGGAGGTGAGCAAGCAGCTGAGAGAGGGCATGGCCAGGACCACTGTCCCAAACTGCTCAAAGGGATTTTGGACACTACAGAACATCATGTCCAGCATATAAACTAGGAGAGCTAGCCAGGAACCAGTCCTTCCACAGGGCTCTTGCCATTTTTAGCGCCACTGCATATTTTTGCACATACAGATGAGATTGCGCAGCATGATGAATAAATTTATACCTTTTGGAAATTCTCTGTGGGATTCATTTCTGTTCTTCTGATGCTTCTGCAAAACATGTCCAATTGCTGATTCATCCTGCTAGCCTTTACTTGTCTTGGATGTTGCTGCAGCCTGCCAAATGCTACCTATTTTGCTGTGAATGGGTCAGTTTCTCACACATGTGGTGACAAACATTGCTTCTGCAGTTTTGTCTACATTTTCAGTGCCACTGCTGCATTTGAAGTAAGGGCATGGGATCCAGTTTCAGGTGGGTGCAAAGCTTCTTGTCCAGAAGAGCCTTCGGAGCGTGAATGAGTGATAGTTACTACAAATTTGTGGGCAGAAAGAAGTCCATTCAGCTGGATGGCTGCTGGAGCATGCTTCTCAGTTCGCTGTTGAGGCATGATCAGTAGCTCCACTGCTTTGGAAACACTGCCCTAAAAGATGCTTCCTAATGGCTCCAAGAAAGTGCACACACACAAAGAGTTTTCTTTTCTCCTAGGGCATTTCAAGCCTTTGGGGATTTTTTGAGAATGAAAATAGGTCACGAAATCTTGAGACAGAAGCCATAAGTCTTCACCAGCTGTCTGTGACATTATTTCCAGATGTTCCTGCTCATAGCCATCATGGCCCACTGCAGAAATTCTGACAAAGGATCTGTCACTTCGATCTCTTTATACCAGCTGCTGTGTACCCATCATCTCTGTTCCTGTCTTTCCTGGCTGGACTGCATATTGCCCTTGTCTGCAAAATCTATTACAATACAAAGACAATCCTTTGCTTAACCAAGGGTCTGCATTTTCTATTCATTAAAAGTACAAATGACAATTCTTGGGCATCTTAAACAATGGCCATTTGTATGAAGGCTTGAGCTAAAACCATATTTGCATCCTTGAAGGGCATTGTCACTGAAGGAAGCGGTATGGGGCCTCACACCTGGAGAGACAGGAAGATTCCATGCCTCTCACCACAATTTTGTCAGGTCTAATCCTACTGTTCTGCTGCCAGCAGGCTGCCGTGGCATTTCACATCCAGACGTGGGAGGGCTTAATGAGGAATGGGCACTGTCTGCCTGCTGCAGGACAGAAGACTAGTTCCTCTCTTAACCTAGCAAAGCTGAAAGACAGCAGAAGTACAAAAAGTATAAAAAACAGAGCAAGAAATGGCAATATCTGCCATTGCAAAGACAGGACAGCCACAACACAACTCCCCGTGTTCTCCTGTAAAGTCCCTTTGCTGCTAGGCCATGAATCTCCACTGGAAGCTGTCCAGGCATTGGCACAGGCTCTGCAAGGGAAAGACAGTTTGGTTCATCCACTCTCTGCCCTCCTCAAGAAGTGCTGGGAGATGCACTAAGAGAATCCCAGAACCATAGAAAGTTGAGGTTGGAAGAGACCTTAAAACTCATCTCATTTCACCTCCTGCCATGGGAGGGGACACCTCCCACTAGACCAGGTCCAAAGTCCAAGCCTTGTCCAATCTGGCCTTGAACACTTCCTGGGATGGTGCAGCGACAGCTTCTCTGGGCAGCCTGTGGCGGGACCTGACCACCCTCATAGAGAAAAATTTCTGCCCAGTATCCAATCCAACCCTGTCCTCTGTCAGTGGGAGGCCTTTTCCAGTCTCTTCAGGCCCTTGTGCAAAGTCCCTCTCCAGCTGTCTTGGAGCCCTTTCAAGTCCTGGAAGGGACCCTAAGGTCTCTCTGAAGAGAAAGAGGGACAGACCTCTTCTCCAGGCTGAACAACCCCATGTCTCATCTGTCTCCATAGGTCTCAGCCCTCTGAGCACCCTCATGATGATGGACAGGTGACGAGAGTGATCGCCAAGCCCCAGACCCTTCTGAGATCTTGCTGCGTGGGAGGTGGCACATGCATTGCAATACAGCGGGGTCTGAAGGTCTGACCGCTTTCCTCCCTCCCCAGAAGCCATCATCACCAGTGGACATTGCCTACAAGAAGCTGAGTCTCCCAGGACTTGGAGGGCAGTGCAAGAGATTCCTGCTCCATCTGGTGATGCTGTGTTCCTCAGGGCAGCGGTGCCTTGACAGAGGCAAGAGGAAGGCAAACATCAGCTCACAGCAATGAGGTGGGCAGTGGCACTGGGAGGTTGTTGCTTCAGTTCATATAGGGGGTGGGATGTGAAGGAGTATTCCAAAACCTGTGCATCCCAAAGAGCTGTGAGGTGGACATGGTGCACAGAGGGATACATCAGGACATTAGGAAAGGAGCACAGGGGTGGAGGGGAATGCATCAAGTCCTGGCTGGACAAGTACTGCTGAATGAACTTGACAATTACGGAAAACTGATTTTTGAGCACTTGTTCTTCTTAAGTGCACTCTGTTATAGCACAGGCTCAAGTGTTAGAATACCCACTCCGCTCTGAAATACAACTGCGTGGAAGCATCCCTGCTTTATGCTGCTGGTGCAGAGTGCAGGCTTCTCCCCAAAGTGGAGCCTGCTGGTCATCAAGTAAATACTGAATGTATGCTGTTGGTTGACTTAATTCTGCCTCTCTCTGCCCATTGTTTATGGGCCCAGACTGCGATTTTATTTATCTACAATTATTTGATGAATTGTGAAATGTTCTGTGAGTTCTGCTTCTCAGGTTTAAAACTGAAATGTATGGTACTGGGACACAGACCCATTCTCCTGAGCTTTCTGGAGGACTTTAACTGTCAGAATCAATGTTAATGTTTATTATAAGGAGTGTATTGCTGTGGAGAATGTAACACAGCCAGCAGCGCAGCATTCACATAGCCTTTTTTTAGTCCTTCCACAACAGGATGGGGGAGAAAATAGGAAGAGCAACAGTGAGAAAATTCAAGGGTTGAGACAAAAACAGGTTAAGCAAAGGATGGAGGAAAACAAAACCAAGTGATGCAAAGGCGTCCGCTGACCACCTCCCACAAACAGACTGATGGAGCCTGTCCAGTCCCTGAGCAACATGTGGTTTGGAAAAACTCCCTCCCCCATTTCTGCTGGTGAGCATGACACTGTATTATACAGATATCCCTTTGGTCAGTTGGTGTCAGCCCTCCAGTTGCCTCCCCTACCAACTTTTTTCCCACTCAAGTTTCCTCTCTGATCCTTGATACTATGCAAGATTGCTCAGTGAGAGCCAATTTTTAGTGTGTTACCAATTCTGTTTCAGCTACAAATCCAGAGCACAGCACCATACTGGCTGCTATGAAGATAATTAACTCCATCCCAGCTAGATGTGGTACAAACATAATCAGTAGAACATTAGGAATTCGGAAGGTGTGAGGGTGGAAGTTCTGGACACATTCACCATTGTTTCTTTATTGTCAATTACATAGGTTTATTGAGACTTTGAGCAACATTGTCTAGTGGAACATGTCCCTGCCCATGGCAGGGGGGTGAAACTAGATGGTCTTAAGGGTGTCTTCCAACCAAAATCGTGCTGTGATTCTGTGATGAATTAAAATGTGCAACATCTCAATTGTTAGAATGCTGTTAAAATTCACACAGAGAATACAGTAACTCGAGTCAAACACAAGCCAATGTCAAACCAAATGGGCATTTCCTTACTATTGTTTCAAAAACCCTACGCTTGGGCATTCAGGGTACTGTGACAGAACTTGCCAGCGCAAGCAAGACACCTGTGATGATGATCCAAGTAAATTTCTCACAACTCAGGGCTACACAAGAGGTTTGGCTCTGGCCACACAGACCAGACAGCAGTCTCAAGGGCATGCATGCTCTTGGAGGAGGACAGAGGTGCTGCCATGAGATGGCAGGTGGAGAGAAATGTGAGCACGAAAAAACATCAATGGGAGCACATACCAACACTCACATATGCCTATGCATCCAGATGTAGATACATATATATGTAACTCATTGAGAATAGATTATTCATCAGTCATTAGGCCATAGCTCTTTTTAACAAGAGGGGGTTTTGTGGCAGTAGTGGTTAGCAAGAATTTTCTGGTAGCTAGTGGCACATACATGTCAGTACAGCATTTTGTGACACAGCCAGGATGGACTCTAGGGCAGGGGGAGGGAGAGTTCTCCCACCCTCTAGAGCCCACTGCAACTCTGTCTCTGCTTGTGGCCAGCAGTCACATGGGCAGAAGTTGGGGCTCTTCCCATCTGTCTCACGCTGAACAAGAGATTTTGGCTTGGAACAAGAAGGCAACTGGGGCAAAAATCCCCATGCCTGAGAGCCCCTTTCCCTCAGCAGCCAGAGGACACCCTCTGCCACAGAAGAGCAGCTGAGCAGCAGGGCAGGACAGCAGAGACCTGCTCCAAAGCAGGGAAGGCCTCAACCAAACCGCTGTGGTCTTCAGACATCAAGAGATGCTCTTCAGGTTCTTCTGAACCGTTCCTGACTCCAGTCCCCAACAAACCATTCCAGCTTGCATTTGAGGTTGTCTTGGAGGCTGCCTCTGCTTCATGGGGAAAACAATCTGCCTCAGGACCAAGGACACTTAAGGACCTGACACTCCTCACCAACACTGACCTCATCATTTTGTGGTGACACAGACTTTGCCAGAGCATGAAGCACCTTATTGGGTCCGACCATGCCGCAATAGGGAGGGTGTTCCTTGACACCGGCATGCAATGCCTGGCCATGTCCAATGGATGCCTTTTCATGGGGGCCTCCAATGTCCCATTTCAAATGCAACTACCTGGCAATTTTTTTCCCAAGTAAGGTAGGACACAAGGTGAGGACAAGAGTGAAAGTAGGCTTTTTGAACTTAAAAAATTACTTTTATTTTAGGAACAAATAAAATTATGGTAAATATTTACAAATAATTATCTCACATAAAGGTTACATAAAACCAGATGTCCACAAGTAACAGTCACTCTCATGAAAAGACACACAGATATTGAACTACGCCAATCTTATTGCATGTTTCTTCAACTAATCTAAAAATAAAAAGTGTTGCAGTCAACCATTTAACTTATAATAAAATCACAAATTTCAGTATTGACAAGAAAAAGAATTTTTAAAAATACCAAAATAAATGAAAAGACCCCCTTCAAACAGCCCCTCCTTTTTCACCCATGCCTTAGCATCCCTGCTCCCCATCCCACCTCCCTTTTTGCTCCCCAAAACAAAATTCAAAACAAAATCCCCAAAATAATGTTCGACATCTTTGGCAAATTGGCACTGCTGTAATTACATTCAAATATTATAACACACAAAAGCAACACACAGCACTAAGGAAAAAACACCAAGATTTCAAGTCTGTTCTTTTCCTACTAGAAAAAAAGAATACAAAACATACACATTTTAAGAAGCATTTTTTCATCTGTTTTGCAACAGATGTTATCCCCTACTTTCAAAGGCAATTCAACAGTTATTTTTACGATTTTTTTTTTAGTTATTTTTTTGTTTGTATGTATTTTTCAAAGTGAGGAGGCTTTTCTTTTTCTCCGTCTCTTTTCTTTTTCCTCTCTTTTTAAAGAAGTAAGGTTCAATGCAGGCATTGCAGACTTTGGTGGATACAATAGATACGTATCGCTTTGATGCTAGAAGTCCCTAATTCAGAGTAGTTTGTCTGTAAGAAAAAAAAAGTCTGTTCTTTTTTTTTCTTGGAAAGGAATTCCATTTGCAATGAAATGAGTTTCTGTAATTTCAGAATGTACAAAGGCCACTACAAAGTGAAAAACCAGGACACGATTTTCTCCCACAGGAGGCTAAGCAAAGGGAAAGGCAGGTCTAAAATGCCCACTGGCCATTTTTCCCACCTCGTTTAGACAAGGCAGAGCCGGAGACTCTGGACACAGGCGTCTGGCTGGGTGGTATCTGGGGCTAATGTAGGACTAAGGTCCACCTCTCCACAACCCCTGCTAGCTTCTGAGATACTCAAGTGTGCCTATACATACAAGCATGGAGACAGCAATCCCTACACGTGTGCCTGCCCACCCAGCAATGCTGCAGCCACATCCAGCTCAGTCCTTTCAGTCTGGCTCCCGTCCGAGAGCTCCTGCATCCCATGAGCCTTTCACAGGACTGGTGAGCAAGGCCACTGGTGGAGCTGACACCTATGCCAGCCGGGATGCTGAGGTGAGCAATCTGGGCACCACTTGATGTGCTTTTCACTTAGCATTTCCACATCAAGTCTCATTAGCTCAACCAGAAAAAGGACAGTAACTGTTTTTGATCCTTTCAGATAATTTTGTTTCTCATGCTGCGGTAACATGTACCTGTGACAAGAGCAGGTCTGAGGAACTACAGGGCTCCCTGGCTACCGTCCCCAACCTTGTGTCACTACTGAGCACTCTGCCTCCAGTGCAGAACAGCAGTGGCTGCGGCTCAGAACGTGTGCCCAGTGCCTCTGTCAGTGCAGGACGCTGGACATGGCTCTGCCTGACAACACCCCCATGGGACCATCACTCACATGCTTAGTGAGACTTCAGGGCACATTAGCCAAGAGCTGTTGGTCCTCTAACATTTAATCAATGAATTCAGAAGAAAAAGCAGGTTTCTCCAGAGTTTGCTGGGACAGAATAACAGGGTGGGTCAGCCTAGTGCTGTGCTACCTGTTGTGCCTGTGGTCTCGTGCTTCCCAGTGGCACATGCATGCAGAAAAGAGCACAGCACTGGAAAGGACACTTGGTCAGAGCCACGTTGCAGCCAGCAACAGCTACACAAGTTGACTCTGCTAGAGGCCACAGCTCTTGAAGCTATGGGTACCCTCAGCTGGAAATAAGCAATGTCATAACATGGCTTCCTCTATCCTCCATACTGAGGGAAGTGTAAAATACATAAATTTAAGAAAAAGAAAAATAGGACTATAACCCCATTAACTAAGACCAGCATGGCAAAGCATTTATCAACACCCAGCAGCTGCTAATACCTAGCACAGTGAGTCCATCACACCTCCCTCACCCACTGTGCCGCTCCCTCCCACTGTGCTGCCCTCACACTACAGCACCTAGAGGGCTCAGCCACAGGGAGTCAAGGATTGTAAGCACTCCATTGTTGTGAGCTCCATGTACTCTGGTGCTGTTTCTTTCCTCACCATCTCTTTCCCAAGTGCCTTAACTACTGATGTTGTCCCAAAACCTCCCAGTCCAATCAGGGAACTGCTCAGACATCTCGGAATGAACAAACACTCTATTTGGCCCCATGACCCCAGACCCCCGAGTGTTTTTCTAACTTAACAGTGAACAAACAAAGTTTTTGGCCCGTTAATCTAGTCCTGAGACACCCAGAGCTCTGCAGTCAGCAGAGCTGCCTAACAACGTCTCTATAACTCAGCATTCAGACGCAGATGTTAAACTCAATGCACACAACATTTTGTGTCTTCTTTACGGTCACAGCCTCACAGCATTTGACTGAGGGTTTCCTCAACAAGTCAGTTCATGCAATCCTGTCTCACAGCCTCCATTGATTTAGTCTTACGGCAGCATTTTCCCTCTCCACCTCTCAGATTTCATTTCTTAGCCTGTCTATTATATCAATGTATTTGATAAAATTATTGCTGGAGCATAAAGTACTGGAAAACCCTCCATCTAACTGAGTGTATTACAGAGTTTAGTGCTGAAACTGCCTGAAGGCACTTTGTGGGGTTGATTTCTGCAAGGGTTTAGTAATGATTCACTGCTGTACAGGGCATCCCACCTGAGTAAAGGATTAGCAGGGCACCCCAAAACCCAGCACTGGGCTGGCTCTCTCCCCTCCTTGCAGCCCCAAGGGGTGATTTTCTTCCTGTTTCCACCTCACTCAGTAACCGCTCCCCCAAGAATAGCGAGGCCACGGAGGACGGATGGAGGCAGGCAATCCTCCATCATCCCAGATGACCACTTTCTACCAATAGTGCCTGTCAAAGATGCTCCCCAAGGAGAAGGATTCCCACAATGAAGACTATGGACAGAAAGCACAGTCCTCCTGAGGAAAGCAGTTTGCAAATCTCAGGTGAAATACTCTCAAAACCACTGTCAAGTACAAAAGTACTGTCAAGAAGTGCCTTTTCCAACAGCATGGCATGAATACTCCATGGTCAAATTCTTACTGGCTGTTCTCAACAGAAGGATGTCCCAGCAGATGTGAGCAAGCCATGGCTGCCGTGCTTTGGGAAATGGGTCAGGCACAAGTCCCTGCCTCGCATGTGCAAGGGTGGAAGTTTTGGGTTTCCCCTCAGTAACTCCAACTAGGACTTGTGTGCTGCCCATGCACCCACAGAGTCCCTGGGATGGAGCCCATCACCACACCTGGCAGGGCAGCTCTGGCCAAGGGCTGCCCTCAGGAAGTTGTGATGAAAGCACTGAGGCCAGTCAGGCCTGAGCTGTCCAGGTCCCTTCAGCAGTGGCACCTACACATCCATCACTTGGAGGAAACACACCTGTCATGTCTTTCCTAAGTCTCCAGCCCAACTACAAGCACTTCTGGCATGAACGTGCTAACACCTGCCAAAATCTCATGTTTGGTCTTCTCAGAGTTATGTAAATTAATGTACATCACACAATCCATGCAACTGAGGAAACAAATAAAAGTAAGGTAGGCAGAGCAGTAGGCAGAGTGAGTGAAGGATCCACACACCAACGACAAGACCTGCTGTTCCTTCACTGGGTACACAGATTTGTTTTAGCCCAGCCTGGTCACCAAGCAGATGGTGTCTCCACAACTGGTGTAATTCAGCACAGCTCTGGTCTGGAGCTAACACCAGCACCTGCAGTCAAACCCATGTTTCTCATCTCTTCAGCAAAGGCACTGGAGAGCCACATCCCTTCCTAAGCTCACAGAGAATGTGCATGTGCTCAGGGCAGAGACAATGCACATCCCCTGGCCAGGCTCTCTCTCTCTCGCGTGTGGTCCCAGAGACAGAAATACCCTTTGCAGCATTGTCCAAGGAATGCGAGTAATCATGGGGTGCTCAGATAGGTATGGACCCAAAGCAGTGCTTCAGAAGGTTCCTTGTGTAAATTTTCCACCCTGCTATTTGTCTTTCATTAAAAACAGGTGTGTATCAGTTATTAATTGATGCAAGACAAAAAGTGGCACTTATCTCACTGATCAGTTTGTCACAAAACTTACTTCTGGGTTAGGGGCACAGTTTGAAAGACTCTGGCCAAGATCCCTGATGCGGTCTGTGAACATCACACTGAAATGTCACTGAGCTGGTGGGACCTGGATGTCTCCATGGCTGCTGAGGATTGGAACACATCTGCCCTAGAAACTTGGAAGTGATGGCTGCATTTCCACAGCATGAAAAGATGCCACTGGAGTGGGAGAGGGAACTTCTCAGCAGATCAGAGGCCACTAGAGATACCAGACATGCAGCACAAGTGATGAGGTGGAGAGGCAGAAGAGAGAATAGTGTTAACTCAGGAGCTGCCAGAGAAATGCTTGTACAGCTGGAAGCTGGTGAAAACCTGCTTGAATGTTCATCCACAGGAATGCATCTCTGGTTTGACAACAACAACCTTTCTTCTGCAGGCAAGCACCAACAGGACCCTCAGCAGAGCCCATAGAGCTCTGGCTGTGGGTGAGGATGGTTGGGTCGGGAGTAAGGAGGCTACAGTCAAATCTTCATCTCAACAGACCGGGGAGCTTCTCCACTGCTCTTAGGAGGGAAGGGATGGGGTCATGCCCATCATCGTTACATGGCTGAGGTTGTCTGCACCTTGGTCTGGGGCAGGAGGAGGCTGCAGGGAGAGATCAGCAGTTCTCCTGGGTCCATGGAGAGGCAGTGATTGCTGTAGCTGCTTAGTGGGTCATTTGCAGCTGCTCTCCACTCTTAATTTAGCCCCCCACAAGTTGCACATTGAAACATGTGTGACTATTAGTGCTTCCTCTTCAAGTAGGAGAGAAGAAACTTGGAATTAGCAGGGCAAAATTCCCCTCGGGCATGTGTGGACTACAGTGCTGGAATCTGCAATGCCTTCAGAGAAACGTACAGACTCCCCAAAACAAGCACTTTTCCCTCCAGCTTGGCTTGGAAAGCAAATGCAGCTGCCCTCGTGCCCAGTACACCCCACTCAATATGTGCACTTAACAAAAATCATAACTGTGGTATTTCTCTCCCTTCCTCTCAGGGTTTTCATGACTGGGATTTAGCACACACTCTATAGAGATATACATAAGATGTCAACCGTTATTTAGGAATTCCTTCCTGGATGCTGCTTAACTTGAAACCAGTGAATTTGTTTCAGTGTTTAGTACGATGACAAATGAATGCAAATTAATATTAAGCGGTAAAATATCACAAAATTGTCTGTCTTTCTGTTGCCCATGTGTTTGATACCAGCATATAACATGATCACACACGACTGTCAGATAGGATGCTCTATATAGAAACAACATCAGCCCAAAATACAGCCACAATGAGTGTTAACCTGGTTCAAAGTTGCTTAAAGCTTACTGAGTTCTTTGAATCAGTGCACCAGTTTCAAAACACACTTTCAGATGTGTTTTGAGTTCGTATTTGTACAATGTTGCTGTTTATGCTTAAGCTACTCTTACAGTAATACAAACAAGCAAATATTTACAGTGGTGCTTGTGTAAAATTGAGCAGACTGATTTTTTCTTTGCCACACACACACGAAATAAAAAAGAAAAATAAGGGGAAAAAAAAAAGAAAAAAAGAAGCAGAAAATTGCCTTGAGTCTCACAGCCTGTTTCAGTGTGCAGCAAGAGGAAGCAGCCCCAAAGGGAGCTGCTCACACCTCTTCCTTATCCCCAGATACAGCCATGGCACCCGCAGGCGATTAAAGCAGTAGCCAGCCAGCTGCAAAGAACATGAAGCTACCATGCATTTTTGACTACACAGAGCTTCAGGAGAACCACTTCCTCCTGTCTCTCTGTTTGATTGGAGACTGAACCAGACTTAAGAATACAATGAGCTGTTCAACAAGTTTAAAGAGCAAAATTTCAATTATCATGTTCCTACTAGGTACTTTCTCCTTCCCTTGTGGAGTGGCTGGCATGGTGGCAGCAAGGTGACTCATCACAGTTGTCCCAGGTCCCAGACAATGCGTGGCCATCAGCGCCGATGTCCTGGGCTTCAGCGTCAGTGACGGTCATAGGCGGCAGCAGCAGCTGGCGGGGCTGCCCCACGGGCTGTGGCGCTGTAGTAGTAGGGGGAACCTGTGAGAGGTGAGACCACTGTGAGAACACAAAGGTGGAAAGGTGCCAGCTTGCAGAGTTCTGACAATGAGTGGCAGAGAGCTCTCCAGCCAGAGCTTCAATAAAGGCTGGGTAAATAGAATAAAACTTGCATTCATGCATTCTGCATGAGTAGGAGGCTACCATTGCTTTGCATTGCTGCTGGCTATTTGATACTTTCTTCCCTTCCTTCACTTGAAACATCAATTTCATTTAATTCACCAAAAAAAGTTAATTACTTTTCAGAATTGAAAGTCAAGATATTCCAACCCCAACACACTACCATACTCTGACTTCTCTGAATTTTCCCCTCCTTTTGAAACGAGGAGGAGGAGATTGAACCCCAAAGCATTCAAAATATTTCACTGAAAGCACTTTTTTACCAAGAAAAGGCCAGAAAAATATTGGCAACAATTTTCTGCCCTGCAGGGCTAAGCACTGGATGATTATCCAAGGATCCTGGACTGTTTGCTTGAATGAGGAAGAGTCTTTGGCTTGTATCCAGAGAGATACCAACCTGTCCAGCCAGCACCACTTGTTAAAAAACCTTCCAAGCACAGCAGCATTGAAACCAATTGTAATCCATCTTAAAAAGGGAGTGGGGCAAAAAAATTTTGAAGGTGCTACCAGTTTGGTGTGCAAGTCACCAGTTTCACATGGATGAGATGTAAGGCACATCACTGTGTGGAAGAACCCCCTCGGAAGGACTCGTACTCAGACACATGCATCTGAGACCACCAGGCAGGTTTGGATGAGCAACAAAGAGCCGATGCGAGGAACAGCTCTAGAGGAGTAGTCAGGGCTGTAGGGTCTGTTTTCATGAGTGGCCCCGTCTGAGAGCTGCTGGCCATCCTGAGCTCCCTGCCTTCAACACGCATGGGACAGCAGTCTGTCAGACATTGTTGAGGGTCTTCACAGCCCTGAATGTGACTTGCTGCAGAGGCAATAACTTCTGCTGCTTCAGTGAGGCAGAGGAGCTGGCCCCAGCAGAAGGGGATGCCACCAGAGGTCAGAGGGGACTGTGGACCCCTTAGGAAAGTATCAGTGGCTGTGAAGCCAAAGGTGCATTTTCTGGCTGTTCACTTCCCATCCAAGACTCTAGCAAACCCTCCTCCTGCAGGTACCACGGCTGCCCAGCCCCTGGGTGCAGCCAGAGTGTGGCAGTGTCCCAGCTGTTCCATCACCCTGTCCCTGCACACCCTCTGCAGCTGGAAGGACAACCCAGCTGGCATGCCTGGTGCTGTCGGTCATGTGCTCTCTGTTGAGTCAAAAGCCTCAACCTCTGGGAGGCTGGAGAACCTCCTGGCATCTCCTCTTGTTGCACAGCCTGCAGATGAATGCTGTGCTGTTCACTCCAAAATAACCTGAGTCATTACTCCAGGGCTGCTGGTTCAAAAGCCCAAGCACAGAGAATCATACAGCTAGACTCTTAAGAGGAAGCTCATGGAAAGTCACTGTTAACCATTTGCAACATGCAGCACACCTTGCTGTTGTGGGTCCACCAGGATCCATCTAACAGGCAAGCCGACCTGTTCCTTCTAGGCTTCTTTTGTCCAGAGCACCAGGTTAGGAGATCAGCTCAGGCTTCATCACCAGCCTCCTGCTTTTCATTTCTGAGGGACCACAAGCTGATGCATCCAAAAAACGGAGCTCAGGCAGCATTCGCTATTGCACAGTACGTGCAATACGCTGCTCAGCAGTCACAATCGCAGAAGAAAACTTTAGTGTCATACCACAGCGCGTGGTTCTCTGCTGCTGCAGCTCTGAGGGGTCAGAAACAAAGAAGTTTGGCTACTTGTCTGTGTCTTCTGCACAGTGCTGTGCCAGAACAGGAGCTTGTACGCAGGGAGTCGGCCTGTGTTGTCCTCAGTGCCATCCTTAGTGACCCAGACATCCACATTTAAAAATCAAACAAACCCACTGCAAAGAGCTGGGTTTAAACAAGATACAGCAATATTCAGAAGTGTGGTCCAGCTGACCGGCAAGATATTTTTACCATACACAAGAATAATTCAAGAGAGTCACTGGCCAGGATAAGCATTTGCAAAGATGTCTGTATACAAACTCCTAGGCAGGAGCCAATACTACTTGGCTTTATTTACCATAAGGAAAAAAATTTAAGCCATAGCCAATGGTGGCAGAGCAGACCCCTTCAGAGGATCATCATCCCATTTGTGTTTGCACAAGTGTAGTCTTGTGTTACCTGCTGAGGGCACCACAACTGCTACCCTGGGCTGGACAGACAGTTTTCTTCCAGGTAACTGACATCGGGTTTACGAGCCCCAGCCTCAGGAACTATATTTCCTGGAGAATACTGGAAAGTTTCACAAGAACAGTGAACACCATTCCCATGAGTAGTCTAAAATTAAATGCTGTATACTTAGTATACCAGCCAAACTCGAGCCATTGAAAACACAGAAGCCTTCCCTGGTCGAATTGGCCAGTCTTGAATGAGCAAAGACAAATGTTAACAGCTCACCAGACTTCGAAATGTGCATGCCATGTCTAGCTGGGGTTTTGGGGATGTTCTTTGGGAGCTGCCCTCTTGGGGGTGCCCGGTCTGTTGGCTCATGTCCCCTCATGGCCACTGCTGCTACACAGATATCCTTGGGGATCACTTTGCATTGCAGGGCAGGCAGTACCTTGAGGTAAAACAGCTCACAGGCCGAGTGAAGACCCAGGTGGAACTGCTGTCCTCACCCATCACAGCACCAGAAGATCGATGTGGAGCAGGCAGTGGTGGTGCTCAGTGGAGATCCCAGTCTCCACCAGCACCAACACTAGCAGTAGCCATGCCAGCTCAGCTCAGGCAGAGGGGTGAGAAATACACAGGAGGGATCCAGCGGTACCAAACAATTTCACCATGACTCATGGAGCAGTGTGTGGGTCCCACTAGAGCTGGATGCAGTGCTTTCTGAAGCTTTGGGGTAAATGGGGTCTTTTGGTGGTCAGGGCCTTTGTTTTCCCACTCCCTCTTCCTCCACTGCTGTTCTGACTTAATGCACGTACAAAAAGGCCAATATTTCTCCCATGCTTTTCAAAGGCCTTACATTTCTCTCAAGTAAGATTTTTCCAGTTTGCCTTTCAGCTGTGCAATCAAAGAAGCTTGTATTTAAAGTGAAAAATGAAACCACTCACTCTTCCTGTCACCATGCCCACATCCAGAACAGACTTGTCCATCCTTCTGTCATTTTTCCTTTCTAATTCATACTATCATCAATTTATTTCTTGACACAGTCATTTCTAGTGCCTACTTGTTCTCTAATCTTTCCACAGAATCCCACAGAGGAATTGAATCTAATCCTAATTGAGCGGCTCCAAGCCCTGCCCTTGCATCATGCTGTGCCTGCACTGCCAGACACGGCACCACAATGGTGCAGCCAAACCCTCCCAGCCACTGCATGCAGATCAGATCTGTGGGAGAGGGGATGCTGCATCAAACAGAACCCACAGTGAGCAACACTGAGCCAAATGCTACAAGCCAGCACAAAACAGAATTGTTTTTCTTCCTTAGACAGTGTAGCTGTTATCTGCCCTTAGCACACGTGTTGAGCTGATCCTACACTGGTGTGCACCAATACATGCTGAGAGTAACAGCCTGAGCCCGAGACGCGTACGTGCTTGCCTCCTGCGTGCTCATGCATGCGCCTCCGTGCCTCCCTGCACTGTAAGCAGTACAGTGCAGGTCATTTGCAGGACAATGTGGGGAAAAAAGAAAGGAAAAAGAAGTTCCTTCCCTCACCTCCTTGTCTGGCTTTGAGATGGAGACACCTGCTTCAGCCACCAAGCCAGGCACCACATGAGAGGCCAGGATTTGTGTCCTTTTCCCAGCACATCCCCCCAGGAACTTGGGGTCTGCCCTCAGTCTCACTGCAGTCGAGGTGGGACTGAGTCACCTCCCACAGCAAAGGCTGTCATGTCTCTAACACCAAGCCGGGTGTGGATGCCACCGGGGCTGATGCAGGATGAGAGAGCATGAAGACACTGCACAGCTGCAGCAGGAAACTGACTTCTTCTGCCCCTGCTTCTGTTGACCATTCTGGAGGACTACGGCTTGACTGCTCTTCCTCAAGAGGCATGAGACACAGCATTTGGGACTGCCCCAGAAAGGAGGGAGCACACTCCCAGATCTGCACTGGTTTCCATGACAGCTGGGTCAGAAGTGGCTTCGTGCCTGGTGCAGAGGAGTGAGGAGCACCAAAGAAAGGGCAGAGCAGGCAGTGGGGTGATGGTGAGTATCTGGTGCTCTGCTGTGGCCAGACAGCCACTTCCCACTGTCTGCATGCCACAAGCACAGTTCTGACTTCCTCTGAAGACACCACTTCACACCCCTCTCTGCTGCTCCACACATGCAGGAAAAAGACTGGGGACTAACAACTGAAGCTTTCTCGCCATTCTCATCTCTTTCTGTTCCTATCCTCTTTACTCCCCCACCAAATAAAATTTTTCAATCCAAGTATCCTTTCCTCCTGCCACTTGAAAATCATGGCATCTCTCCTATTAGCTCCTCTTTCACAGGTCTCAGCCTTATGTGATTGGTGTGGTGCAATTCTTCCTTGCCAGCACAGGGAATTAATTGAACATAGGCACTGTTAAGTGCTTACAGTATTACACTTTCATCTCAGTGAAAGGAGCGAGACTTTGTAAAACAAACTATGTCAGGCAATGTACCAGTCCTGATTAATTTTGTCAAGGTTTCTGCTCTGAGGCTGATACTGCCAGGACTTGCTCTCGGGAGAGAATTACTAAATGCACTCACGTATACTCCTGAGAAGAGTGGAAGCATCGTGGATACAGCTCAAATTAACCTACTCTCCACTGCAGGTGCCCAGGCTCATCACACAGCACCTTCTGGGTGTGCAGGGAGACTCAGGGCAGGTTTTTAAGGCTCTGCCACAGACTCCTACTCGCCCTAAACTGCCAGCAGGGTTAGTAGGCCCTAGGGAGAAGGAATTGCAGGATCAAGCTTCCACTGTAAAAGGTAGAGCTGTGGATAAGGGAGATGTCTGCAAGGCGGAAGAGACATCTGACCCATAGACCATGGCTGATTGCAGAGACGTTTTTGATTAGATCATACCACTGTACTTGGACCCACCAGTGGTCAGACAAGGGGATTCCCTCTCCGGGAAACTCCCTTCCACCTCCATTTTTGTGACCAGGCTGAACTGAAATGGTAAGCTCATCTTTAGGACATGCTGCAGAAAAAAACCTCACATTTCTTTTTTTTTTTTTGAAAATGCTGAAACAAAGTATATTGAAGAGGATAAAAATAAGGAAGTCAAGATTATATATTTCAACATTTTCCAACAGAAAAAAAAAACCAGAAAAAAAAGAAAAAATCAGCATTGACATTACAGCACGAAACATTTCAATTTCAAGAAAGCTGCAGTTTCTGAAAGAAAATGATAGCATCGGATTCTTTTTGCCCTTGCCTCATTTAAACACGTTCATAGCATGCTGCCAAGTAAATACTGCTGAAGAAATCCTCACCAGCCTGAGACACAAGCCTTGCTGTGAGGAGCATGCCATCTCATAAGTGCTCATACATCAAAGATGAGTCAGAATTTGCCCCCAAAATGCGTGATCCAAAAAGGAAATGAGTAAAAGAGGATGAATGCAGAAAAAAGGGAATGGCACAGGTAAAAGGTGTCCTGGCAGCAAGCAGCTGTCTCATGACCAGCTTCTGCTTTAAAATCTTCTCCTAACCCAGACCTACCCATCTCCAGCATCTTCAGGGCACTCCAGGGACCCAGCACCTTGGACAGCATACTCAGAGAGGGTACAAGCCCATCACCTCAAATAAAGAGCTGAGAAGGCCATGGGTGCAACCGCTGCTGACAGAATCAAAGGGCCGCTTCCTACCCCTGTGGGGTGGAACAGAGCTCAGGAATGGTTTTGGAAAGGCTCCATATGGTGTGCACACCCTTCTCAAGGAGGTGGACACCCACAGGCAGAAACATAGTGAACAGGCCAGGAACCTCTCCAAAAGCCCTGTCTTCATGCAGAACGCCAGGGTGAGGGCTGGGATGTCATTTGTGTTTAGTATCATGCCAGTTTCTTTACCAGTTTGGAAGGAAAATTTTAAAAAGGCACACACAACCTGACTTCCCAGGCCTATCCATAGTGCAGACAGAGCATTGCTGAATCAGTTGTCCTGATTCCAAAGAAGTTGCAAAATGAGAAAGGAAGAAAGCATGATGTGTGCTCTTGCCTCTGGCAAAAGCATCTTCCCCCATGCTGCTCAACCAAAATTCTGCCAGCACCGCTGGCTGTGGCCATGGAAACTGTGGGTTTCAGCATGGGGACTCCCCTGGCTTTGTGCAGCTATGCCCATCCATATTAGCCGAAGATCTGTCTGTTGATTTATGATGGAAGCACTAACAAACCCTTAAATGTGGCACAGCAAATAGCAGCATTACACCAGCACCATGGCATGAGAAGCAGAGGCTGTCTATTGCTCCCAAAGGATTTGTTTAAGGACAAGAACCATGATGAATACAGCCTGGGTGGTTCAATTACATGGGGACTCAATTACTTAAAACAAAGAAACTGGATGAAAAAAGTACAACAAAAATTCAAAATTATTTCACTGCTGGAGGTCACATATAACAGCCCTGTCATCCATAAATCTGGAAATCTCTAAGGCATGCTACTCCTGTGTTGAGAGATGACAATTAATTGGTATTTTACTTACCTCATCCATGCAAATTATGCAGGGAAAAATTCTAATTACTGCATGCTACATGTATATAAGGTCAAAGTGGGCCAGCTTTTGACAGGGGTGTAAAATGGATTATGTTTATCCTTCACATGAGGGCCATGATCCTGCATGAGCTACAGGGCTTCAGTCTCCCACTGCTCATAGAGACCATGCTGGCATCAGTGAGGCTGCACCAGCACAGTGGTCCTTTGCTGAGGAGGGATGGAGTGAGCATACAAACAACTGGGAAGCAAACACAACACTAGATCAGGGAGAAATGCAAAGCACATGCATGAGGAAGCAGCAATGGCACAGGAAGCAATGGAGCTCACATTTGGCTGTAAGCAAACTGGCACCTCAAGTTTTGTCTGAACAGGATCCCTTACCCTCAAAAAATGGTGATCCTGCTTTACAGCAATACCTCATGTGTCTGGAAGGATTTTATCAGAAGCAGGAAGACAAGAGGTTCGGGCTGGTGCTTCTTGTTAGCAAAGTGAACCAAGAGCAATTGTGCACCCCAATGGAGACCTGCAATCCCATGCTGGGTCTAAGCATGGAGACTGAGGACAAGGCTGAGACACACATTCTGCCCACCCCAGGGCTGGACAAACACTGCACACCTTGCACTGACCTCTCGAGACAGGAGCAACCACTTACCCAGGAGTCCAGGGTTGGGAAACCTCCAGGAGTCGTTGTATGTTGAATATTGTGGGTGGCTGTATGGGCTCCCAGAAAACTCACTCCCTAGTTAAAGAGAAAAAGACAAAATAAAAGGTCATTTGATTTGAGATGACAGTTGCCATTCTGGGGGAAAGGGGCTCTTCACTGTGTGCTGTGCTCCACTGATGGCCACAGCAGAAGCACTGCTGGATGCCCTGCCTAGAGGAAGGGGAATATCGGTGGGAAAATTATTAAGTAAATGGGTGCAGCCATCTTTTATGTGTCTTTTTCTTGCTGCAGTCCGGGCCTCCTGAACTTGCTGCAGGTGCAAGGCAATGACGACGGATGAGAGTCCTCTGGGAAACACTGATGGGGCTGGCCTTTATCTCTACAGCCCTACAGGACTCAGGATGAGAAACACAATACAAGTACAGGGCTGTTCAGATAGGGTCTCTGCTGCAGGAAAAGATGAACCAGCCAATCTTCTAGATATTGGGTACCCATCATAGAGAACATGTTCATGGTCCCAGATATTTGTCCAACACTAACCCAAGGAGAGAGGCATTGGCATCAGTTTCAGATGGCTTTGAACCCTCTAGACAAAGGCACAAAAAAGGCTTGAAAAATCATGCTATTTAACTCCTCACTAGCTCCTCCTCTTCCCATCTGTTTGTTCTCTTCACATGTCACCTGCTTCATACTTCAGCTGCAAGCTCTTCAAAACAGAGCTTTGCGTGGTGGGGCTCTGACCTGGCACCTCCACCATGCAAATACTAACACTGCTGCTATTTTATTAGGAAATGTTCCTCAAATTACAGATTTCCTCCTCTCTCTTTTTCTTCCTTCTTCCCTTCTCCCTCTCCTACACACAAATATATACATGCACAGGATGGCACAGCAGGAGAAAGGGTAGGTTTCCTAAGGCAAGGGGTGGGGGCTGACAGGCCAGAGCAGATGCTTGCCATGACCTTTACCCGCTTTGGTTCTTGGCACTGGCATAGCCACCGCCTCATACCCAGGAGCTGCCTTTACCCCAGCTAAGCAGTGGGCCCCTGACACCATGTCCTGAGCACCTCAGGCTCAGGATCCCTGTCCAGTACAATCCATAAGCCCAACCTGGAGACCACATCTGGGTCCCCTGGCCAGTGAGTGGCCATCTCCCTCAGGCCGTGGTTTAGGCCAGTTGCTGGCCCCCTGGCCCCAGGGAAGAGGGGATGATGCTCTGGTCACCAAAATATAGGGTCAGGTCCAGGGTGGCTTGTTCTCCACATGAGGCTGCTTCAGTGAAAACAAGCTGCCTCTCCACCTGCATCACAAGATGAACAGACTGAGAGTGCTGATAGCAGGACCAGCCCATCACTAGTCTGCTCAGGAAGTGTGTGTTAACACCCCTTCATTGTTTCTTTTCTGCAGCCCTTCAGAACCATGGGATTGCACTTAGTAGCTTCAATGTGCTCTCTCTCCCTAACACAGCATCCACAGAGAGGAGGTCCAAAGTCAGCAACAGCCAGTGCTTCCACACCCAGCACACCTTGCTGTGCCAACCACATTTCTTCACAAACTCAGAGTGGGTTTCCCTTATTGCCACAAAGGAATGGCATTAATTCACCATGAGCCAGGAAAAATTGAGCTGTTTCCAAACCTTTCTTCCCAATGAAGTACACAGTACCTACAACTCCTCTCTGCTGTCCCTATGGATGACAGATGACTTCAGTGCTTGAAGGTTACCTCTGTCAGAGTGCTCATTCTAGAACAGTAGGGCACAGCGAAGTTGACAATGCCAGAAGAGATGTTAGGAGCAACCTGACAAACTGGGCCACTGGCAAGAGCATCCCCATTGCCTTCTGCTGGTCAGGGCTCCATCTCTCTCCTGCAGGACACAGCAGCTTCTCTCTGGTTCTTCCCACCTCTGCACCACCACAACTGAGGCTGTTGTCTCACTCAGAGTCCTCCTTGATTGTTCCCTGCTTCTATAGTCCCTCAGCTTCCAGCATGTGTCTGGCACAGGTCTGTTTCTGGTGTTTGCCCAAGCCTCCAAAGCACACAGGCAGCAGTCTGTATGGGAACTTCACTTCTGAGAGTCGTGATGTTTCCCAGTCCTGAAACGTCATGGCCAGGTTCTCCTGCCAGTGCGTGGCACATAGAAATCCCTTCACCCTATGGTTGCTTCTTCTTCAGGGAGGTTACCACACACCACCTTCCACAGGGGGTGCGTTTCTTCCTCTCCACAGGGAAGTGAGAATTTCAGAGATTTAGCCCTGGTTTAGTTGCACAAAACAGCTGTGCTGCCTGACCGACATGACACACAAAAGCAGATAGGAGTGAGTCTTTTTGCCACATCCTCCCTGGGAGCTGTGCAGTGCATGGACAAAGGGACAGGGCAGACAGGGCAGCAGGACACACCTTGATCCCTGCTGTGGGCTGTTTGCACAAAGTGCACAGAAGAGCTTGTACTGTCCTTCGAGTACCAGGAGCACTCCAGGACTGAAATAAAGCTCACAGTGAGCTGTCGCATGCCTGCAAGACCTGCATCCCAAAACGGGGCATGATCCCCTTGGACAACACCTCATTTTCAGCTGTCCCACCGCCCTTCTTCTCTCCCTCAGTCCTTTCCTCCCTCCTTCCATCCCTCTCTCCCTCTCATCTCCCATTCTTCTGGAGCTGCACAGACCCAGTCCATCTCTTGCTGTTGCTGCGCACACCATGGAGTGGGCAGCAGCGCTTTCCAAACGTTCATCAGTGCTGCAGGAGGGCTGCGGGTGGGAATGGGCTGACATTTCATTGTTTCATCCTCTCCTGCCTTGCCCTCCTCCCCCACCATCCCCACTGCCCTCCTCCCTACACTCACATACAGACACACATCGTGGACCCTCTCTGGGGGATGCTCCAGTGCCTGTCAGGCTGAGACTTCCAATTCTCTGTTTTTTATGCCTCAGTGGTCAGGGTGTCAAGCTCCTGCAGTACAGACCAGCCAGAAGCTCGAGGAGTCACTGAGCACCATCAGCTCGGTGACAGTATTGCTTGCTTCTTAACATACTCTGCATATCCATCAGCCTTGCCGGGGGAAGGGAGGGCCGGGGCATAGCGGGGGGGGAGTGGATGAGAGAGAGAGAGAGAGAGGGCAGGAAGGAAAATGAGAGGAAAGAAACATGAAAGAGATGAGGGGAAAAGGAGAAGTGGGAAAGAAAATCTCAAGCCCTGCTATTACCACTGCAGGACTTGGGCAGACAAATGGTACAGCCATAAGTGAAACTAAGCTAGATGAATGAACACTGCATGACTGCCCCGCAAATTCCACCAGATATTCCAAGGTCCATCAGCTACACTTCTTGACAGCACTTCTTAGCAGACAACCCTCGCCCCATTCAAAAACAAACACCACAGATCAGCTACCCAAGGACGCACACACATGCAGCATGTCGTGCACACAAGCAGGGTGACTGTCCACAGTATGAGGAAGGGATGGCAATGAGACACATCCCTCTGTCACGTGAAATAGTAAGCCCCCTTGTCAGTAGTTCTCATCTCACTGAAACACAAAGACACAAAACAAAGGATTCCTGCCAGAGTTAGCTCACCTCTTTGCCACAGACGTGACTCCACGTTCCACAGAAGGCTGTAAGCCCAAAA
Organism: Ptilonorhynchus violaceus; assembly: GCA_013397565.1. Taxonomy (NCBI): domain Eukaryota; kingdom Metazoa; phylum Chordata; class Aves; order Passeriformes; family Ptilonorhynchidae; genus Ptilonorhynchus; species Ptilonorhynchus violaceus. The sequence goes on along the minus strand of VZRJ01003155.1, from coordinate 117,915 downwards.
GGGGTTAGACCCTTCTGTCACCCGCAGAGGCAGAGGTATGGAGGGGAAGGAACAAAGAACAGTTCCCAATAACTGCTGCTACAAGCCAGTGGCAAGCCCTGGAAGATGCATTCCACTCAGAGCTGATGGGACAGAGAGACAGTCAGTCTGATGGTGGTGGATGGACCTTTTGCTGCTGCAAAACAGTACTGTCCACTCTGCGGCATTTTCTCTCTGAGGGACTATCAACTCATTTACCAGTCTGCTTAGTTTTAAGGTAAGCTTCCTGAAAGTTTCCTTTCTGATTTGCAAAGAAAGTGAAAAGCGTGAGCATAAAAACCTCAAGAACCAAGAGATGAAGGAAGAGCTATCACCATGTTTTTCACACTGCTATGGCTCTAGAGAACGGCTCCTGCAGGGAATGGGAAGGATGCAGGCACATCCATGCACCAGCACTGGCTACGGGGCAGGAGGGTAATGTAAAACTTCCTGCCCTGCAGAAAGGCAGCAGGATGGGCAGATGCTCAAAGCAGGGCCAGCTCTGACAGAGGCCATGTTCAGCCAAGGTGTGGAAAGTTCCCAGGATGGAAGAAGCCTGACGCTCTCACTGCACTACACCTTTCGCCATGCAGAGTACCCAGCTGCAGCCCCATGAGGCACAGCAGTCATGAGTGTGTCTCAGCCTTGTCTCCTTGGGACTGTGTGACAACACCAGCAGAAACCAGAAACCTAGTCAAACGTGGCACATGCTTGTTGTCCAGCTGCTTATACTTTTGGACTGAAATGCAGAGTTTGAGCAAATAATCTGCAAAGAAGTTTCTTTTGCCACTTCCAAGTATAACACCAAAGTGTTGGAAGACCCCATAAATAAGAAGCTCCGGAGCCAGTGTAGCTCAACAAGAGCCAGCTACATGCAGACAGACACGGGTTTGGACACTTTTGCTGAGTTTTCTCAGATACCAGTTATTTGCACAAGTATTTGGGACAAGGAGAAGCCATCAGGAGCATGGGAGTAGATGCCTATTATCTGTCTGACAGTTACTAGCAATACAACACACAGGTGATGCAACTGCGGGTGATAAAACATGTGGGTGATGCAATGTGCCTTCATCCCTGCCACAGCCACGTGACATATCCCAGCTGTCACCCAGCAGGGAGAGTGACCATGACCCTGCAGCTGTGCTGTCCCTCCTGCCAGAGTCATTGCAGACACTGGTTTCTCCACCAATCCCCAGTGCTGGACCTTTTTGCTAACCAAGCTCTGGGTTTAGGACAATGTGTTACTCAGCCCTTCTGTTTGGCAGGAAATTAAAACAAACCAGGAAAAATGGTATTCAATAAACACAACTGCTTAAGGGTCAAGAACAGAAGGCTGGGGGACAAAATGCAGAGTTAGGCCAGAATAGCAATGTCTTCAACACTCTTTCTTGGGGTTTTGAGTAAGTTTCAAAACAACCTGCTGTATTTGTCCCTAAGCTGGGCTCCTGCAGACAAACCCATCTCCCTGCCTAGTCTAACCTCCTGGTGCTTCTACCTTTCCCTTGTGCGGAGGGATCTTACTGTAACTTTTTAAAATTAACATTCTCATGACTTTTATTTGTTTTCTATCGTTTTATTTTGAGGAAGTAATCACATGGATCATAAATTTCTTCAGCGAATTCCAATAACAATCATTACCCTGGTAGCAAAGACATGCTTGACTGCATGGGGAGCAGGGATAAGCACTGCACTGAGCCACGTGTTCACACCCACACATCACCGGCTCACTCCGTGAGGCAGCAGCTATCCAAACACAGCCTGGAAATCTATTACATCAAAGTTCTGCCTGCCACAGGGTCAGCTATTGCCTGAGCTGGAGGATGTAAATCAAAGCAGAAGTTGGTCCTCACGCTGTGCCAACGCCACCCCAAAGATGGCTTCATGATCCAGCAGCCCAGGCAGCATCCCACATAAAGTCAGAGGGACAAACAACTGTGAGGGTCCTTGAAAAGGAGGAAAAGGGTCTGGGTTCTTAGAGCAGAACAATGGCATGGTTTTCCCTCAGTAAAACAAACTTCCCTCTCCACACCAAGCCATTGCAGTGGCTCAGGGTGAGAGAGAATGAGGTCTGCAGTCCCACCTGAGAAACTGCTGCCTCTGCAACTCACAGGACTCATTTCCTTAAAAGTTTTCCCTGTGAACAGGAGAGCTGGGAAACACCCTTCAGTTAAAACTCCATTTCACATGAAAAAAAAAGTTGTTTCACATCACTAATATGTTTTTGAAAATTTTTGACAATTCAGACAAAATTCTTCAGTGAGAGTCATGGATTTTAAGTTTTTTTAAATCACTCGTTTTCCAAAGAAATCTTTTTCTTTTAAATTCAGGGAGGTATTAAGTGTTCAAATTGAGTTCAGCTAAACAAAAGAAAACTTATCTAAAAATCTCAAGTGAAAACCAAGTGTACCTTTGAAGAAAAGTCCACAGCAATTTTTAGTGCTGGCTTTTGGTTTTGATTGAATCTTGGACTTTATTCCAATTTCAACATTCATTAGCACACAGTGGGATCAGAGATTTACATTGTTCTAATCTATAAATATCAGCTGCATTTAACCTGGGGGACTAGTGACCCAGGGCATGCCACGGGCTAACCACCGGTCACCTGCCAGGTTTTCTCCTGGCCTGTTGTTTGTGCACAAGTCCCACAGGAGGAATGAATTGGATCACTCTGCTTTCTGCTCTGCAGACCAAGCACACTTGGAGGCTAACCTGCCTGCTCTATACTGAGCAGTCTACATGCTACAACAATGAGAAGTGCCAAAAAATGGGGAAAATTACCAAACTACAGCTGCACTGTAACAAAGCAGGTATTTCAGATATAGAAGAAGCTGAGCAGGAAGATACAGTGTATCTAGCAAAAGCCTTCCATGATCTACCCAATTTGCCTCAATGAAGACACTCAGGGTGATAAGCAGCTAATTCGCGGGACAAGCCAGTGGGATTCACAGACCAATCTTTGAAGGGCAGGCTGGGGAATTTTCTCAAGATTGGGTTACCGGAAACTATGCCAATATGAATGACATGTCCAACATGTGGCAATGGATGCTCCAGCCAGATCGCCCGGGAAGAATCTGGCAGCCTGGGGGCGACCCTACACCCATTTCAGGTCTTGATGCCCCCCCTCCTGCAAGCAATACATACGCCACCCCAAAGAGACATATCCTCACTCCGAGCAAAGCGACGCATGACGGCAGCCCCCTAAGCTCACGTGATGCTGGGGCTGGCATGGGTTGTGGTGGGAAGGAGGTTTAATAGAAAAGAAATATTTCCCAAGGGGGCTCAAAAATGCCATTTTGGAAAACCTCTTCAATGAGCAGTTTCAAAACTGGAAGCTGCTTTTCAAAACACCTTGAGATCCTCTGCATGGGAATGGGGAGCTGCTCTCCTCAGTGAACCTGCACTTACCTGGCATTGTATTTGGCAATCTATCTATTCTCACAGGAAAAAATTGTAAAAAGCGGTAATAAATGGAAAAGTGGAAATGCCTTCTGCACAATTAATATCCTGCCCCCACCCCTTTTTTTTGCTCAGGATGGAATTGAAAGTAATAGATTTCAGCAAAAGAACTGCTCTAACAAATGTCTTTCAAGTAAAACTTTTCTTACACAGAACAAAACCTTCACTTGTTGATCTTAAATGAAAAAAATCCCTGACAAACAGTGAATTCTTAGAGCACTAAGCCTTCGATCTGTGTTCTTTAAGCCCAGCATGACAAAAACATGTCAAAAATTTCATCCACCTTTAGCCAAGACAGAACATCTGGAGTTGTAATATGCTGCAACAGTCAGGCCAGCTCTGAGACATTGGCATTCACAGAGTCCTGCATAGTGCCACTAACCCTATATTATTAATTAGACAGCATTCTGCCTGTAGGAAGAACAGTCAGGAAATGTGGCAATAACTGTTAATTACTGGGGCCGGTGGTATGAACAAGACTGCTTTGGCAGCTGAGCACCTGCAACACCGTTCTTGAACAAACCTGAACAAACACAGAAACACTTTTTCTTTGTTACAGCTCTTTTTCTGTCCTAAAAGCAGGATGAACAACATTTTTTTTTCCCAAGAAGTTGCAATATATAAATAAATAAATAGAACTATACACTTCATGTTCATTTACCTACAGACACCATCACACCAACCCACCTGGATGCCAGAACAATGCTGGGGGCCAAACCCAGGGTCTGCTCCCAAAACCGATGAGGTATCGCACACAGAGCCACTGGCAAGGGGACCAGGGAGTCTTTTCCTGGTATGTCAGGGTCTGCAGCACCAAGGGTGCATGTACAGAAACACACCCCCCACATAGGGACAGACACACACCAACAAAGACCTGCCAACATGGACACATAGGTACGTGCATGCTCCCTACACATGCAGGCTTGTAAATCCACTGGCAAATCTGTTTTAAGTGGATCAAAAGACAACCTATAATCATCTATGACCCCTCATACCCTCACACTCACCAAAAGCATGTCCAGTCCATGTCTGTCCCACCTTGCAGTCATTGATTAACCCTTCAATGGCTGACTGAGGTGCAGCCATCCCCTAAATTTTCACACATGTGATTTCAAAATGAAATTAGTCCCTACTTAGGCTAAATGTTCCTGCAGGTCAGCCAAGGGGAAGTTTATCACAGTTGTGCTTGGAAGGCACTTGGTCACGTTCAGAGAGTGTCTCTGCAAAGTTCCCAGTCCCAACAAGACTGCCAATTAACTTCTAATGAAGGTTGTATACAATTTTATGATCACACAGATTGGTCAGTCTTTCTCCTTTATTTTGTCTTTACATTAGCTAGCACTGGTCAAAGATGTACTATTTTAATGGTTCTGAGTGGGCTGTCATATTTTAAGAAAACAGTAACATGCAGATTTTTGTAACACTGCTGCATTTCCAAGAAGCAACAAGGCACAGAAATCCCATCAATGACTAATGAGTTGTGGGTTAAGGTGGACGTACCTTGCTGAGAAGTCACTGTAGTATTCTCGACCCGTGCTGCCTGCCATAAAATTTTAATGCTGCTTCTGACATATTTATGAAATACCTCACCTAGTCTTTGCAGGATGACAAAAAGATTTACATCCACAATTACTGCAAGCACATAGGTTTTAGCTATGCACTTTAAACTTTTGTACACAAAGGTATTTAACTTTAATACAACAAAGGTAGGTGGTGCCACAGAGCAACCATATTGGAACTGCATTAGGAGAGATTTATTTCTCTGTACCTGGAGGACAACTGCCCAACTCATCTGCATATAAGGTGGCACTGCAGTTGATGACCATGAGGGGTTTGCCTCTTCCCTCTCTCAGCTGCCCCTGCAGAATCATCTGCCTTCTCCACCAGGCACACAGACTCTTGGGATCCCAGGTGGACCCAACAGCAAGAAGGTGCACTGCCAACAATGATATCAAGATCAGCGAGCCATGCTTGCCGTGCACAGCGCCTCAGTACCAGTTCCGCCAGATGTGGGCTGGGAACACTGCTGCTCTGTCCAGTTGCTGCAGCTACTCATACCAGACTGTCTCTCCATAAGCCTGGAGAGACAGTCTGGGGCTGCTGCAACCCTCTCAGAGCCCCGTTTCACCCCACACCCAGTAAAGGTGAGTGGCACGAGGTGAATGAGGGCCACAGAGAGGACACAGGGCATCGAGTAGACAAGGGAACAGGGTAGATGAGGGTCACAGAGCAGACAAGGGACACGTGACAGAGGAGCGGCACAAGGTGGACAAGAGGCAAAGAGTGGACAAGGGTTGTGGAGCAAACAAGAAGCACAGGGGATGCATCCATACAGAACATCACTCCATGCTTATGTGCCTAGGCACTCCAGACTCATTCATGAGCAGCTCCCTGGCACACGAGGGTAGGCACCATTTCACCTTCTTTGCTCCAGACTCACCATCTTGGTAGTGCAGGCGGGAAGAAAGGGAAAAGAACTGCCTCACAGAAAATAAGTTTTGCAATATGGTTTCATCCCGAATTGGTGTAAAAGGTCACAAGAAATATTTTGTGGGATTAAATTCTCCGAACTATGCAACAAAATATTGTGTTTGGTTCATGTGAAAACATTCCACTCCATGCCTCATCCTGACTTGAGCCTTTTCTATAATTTCAGCCTTCATAATGACACTGCACTGTGTGGTTTCTTCCAGGAATTACACAAGTAAATTAGCTAGTATCAGAGGAAGATATAATGTTAAAAGCCATAATAACATAGAGTGGGAAAATTGTAAAGTCTGGAAATGAAGCATTTTGGCGGCTTGAAAAATACACGTTGCTGCTGACATGGAGGCTGTCCTCAATTATATTCCAATGCAGGTGTGGGAACAGGGACAGGAAAGCATCCGCATGACTGAGGGTGCATCACCCCACACCAGCACAGTCTTAGGAATCCAACTGGTGTCCCAGTCCTTGGGGTGACTGTGTCAGACCCCACCATGGGCTGGCCATAGCTCATCTGCAACTGGGCCAGAAGCTCCAGGAGAGGGCCAGATCCTGCCCTTTCTGTCAAAGTGGCAGCACCTTCGATGGATGGAAAAGTATCTTGTGCTCACCCTCTGTGTGGATCAGCTTTGCTAGCTGAGCTACAAAAATCTCAGCATCTCAGCTATTCTGCCTGTAAGACCAAGTTTTCAGCTGGACTGCAGGCTTCATGCACCCCTAGACTGGGGCTTTACCACACCCGCAGGGTCTGCTTTCCCTTCTCTGTCATTGTGGGGAGCTTGTGCAAGCTCTGAAATACAGACACACGTCCCCAGAAGAGACGTCAGGGTTTTTTTCTGACACAAAGGACAATGCAAATGAATGCCTGAATGACACAAGGCAGATAATTTCTCACCTGATTTCCATGGTACTGCTTTGGTTCTGCACTACATCCACATTACAGTCATCATTTAAATGTAGAATAAAATCTTGTCAACCAATCTCAGGTCAGTCTCTGGGAGCGTGGCAGCTCAGTCCTGTGGCACAAAGGATGCTGGCAAATGCTTTGTAGCCTAAACCATTTCCAAGTAATGCCTGCAGCTGCTTAGCCTGACTTGATCCAGCTGAATTAGCCAAAAATTGTGTCAAGGAAGAGAAGACACAGGTGAGGAAGGGGTGACAGATAAGGAGTCTTGTTCTGCACCTAGCAAGCTGATGCTTCAGAACAACATCGCTTGTCATGGCACATGACCCAGGGGACCCATGGCCCCCAACAGCCTAGGTCCTGTACACCTCCACAGGACCAGGCTCCTCACTCAGTCCTGGTGGTATGTTTCCTGACTCCAGTGTTGCCTTATATGTTTGAAAAGTAAAGGCTGAGGCTGAATAAGAGGATAACAAGTAAAAATTTATTAAAAGATTCGGAGAAAACAAAGCTTTCCCAGCAGTGTCCCCGACACTATCCACATGCACAGGGCTTGGGCCCAATCCTGCGAGCAGACTCCAGAAAGTGTAAGTTATACAAATGTAAAAAAAGGTAAAAAGGGTACAAAAGAGGGTAAAAAAGGGTTCCGTGCACGTTCAGGCTTCTACTATTATAGAGTTTCAGTGAATTAACATGGTTTTGAAATATTCTCCAATGAAAAGCAGAATTTAGTCACACTATTCCTTGTGGCAGGTTTCTATTGGAAGTTTTCTGCTTACTTCAATAGCTTCATTTTTCAGATATCAAGTCCAACTCTGGAATGCCTAAAGGCTGATAACTTGGTTCTATTTTGTCTATAGGATAGGAATACAAGGTTGCAGGGTAGAGGTTATAGGATTATAGGGTTACTAATATATAAAGGTATAAAAGTAAAAACGCTACTAATATAAAAAGCATAAAAGCAAAAATCTCTCTGGCATCACCAGTAAATGTGCAAGAATTGAAGACAAGGTAGCCTGGGCTGAGATGGCTCCTTCATCCCAAAGAAGGCTGGTAGGAGGAAAAGATGGGGCAGCACCAATACCCTGTGCCCAAAACTTTCACTTACACAGCAAGCAGACCTTCTCCCACCTGGGCACCGCTTGTCCCACCATGGAGTCTGTACAGACCTCTCCATGCGAGTAAAACATCCATGTTCACCTGAAAGTTATTTGTGACGAAGTGTTGGGGGACTAAACCACCCAAGACTGACAGGATTTCATGCACCTGCTGCTGAAAGGACATCAAGTCAGGACGAGTGCTGCTTTTAGTCTTTTTATGTAGGAATGAAGGAGCTGATATTTAAATTTCCCAGCTTACTCTACAGTCAGTGCAGAGCCCAAACCCAAACCTACTGAGATCACAACAGGCAGATGACTTATTCTCTGTTGAAGTGCCCCAGTGCCGTATTTGCTGATAGAAACAAGTGAATACATACTTCTTTCTGGAGACTTCTCACTTCCCCATGCAGGCTGTCCCTCTTCGCCTGGCCCAGACATGCAGTCCATGAGTAGAAGACACATGCTTGGACTCCTAGCACCTGCACCCCCCATCCAGGCGTTTCACACTTGCCTCACACAGATGACCACACAAACACTGCTTCCTACAGCTGGACAGCCTCTGCTTTAAATTGTTCTCAGAGGAAATTTCTGCTGTGGAGGAGGGGCAGTCCTTGGAGCACCTTCCTTCGTTTTCACTACAGCATGTCATTTTTATTAAAAGTTCTCATTTAATTTTGCTTTCTTTCTGTTACCGCATTCTGTTTAGTTCTCACTTAATTTTGCTTTCTTTCTGTTACCGCATTCTATTTTTTTTGCACTGATCACATTACATTATATTGCATTGCATCGCACTGAAATCTGTTGTAATGTCTGAGCATTTTCAATTGTTTTGATAAAGTTCTCAATGAGTTCAGAAACTCCTGGAAACAGAATACTTTATTTTCTAAGTTTTTCATTTCAATTTCTGCCATATAAGCACTGGAGTTTACCACAGGGCAGATATTCTGTGTTCAAGCAGTCCTCACTGCAAGCAAACCCCCTCCAGCAAAAATCATACAGAAGTCAAACCTAACATCTCAGAAAATAAGTTCTAAGCAAGTAGCAAAAAGACTGAATTCTTAAACAACAGCCTGTAGGAGAATGGCTGCAAAGCCCTCCAAAACCTCTACAGGGGTCATCCTGCCATGGCAGAGGGGAGCGCTCAGGGAGCTGGGAGTGCTTGGGTTCAGGACCTAGTCTGCAGCATTCCCTTGGCCACAAAAATGCTGTAAGCAGGAGACATCCAGCTCGTTGCAGTACAACTTGGAAAGCGCTTCTTGACACCGTGAAGCTGGGCGGGCATTGAACCCTTGTCACCTTGAGGCAGGCACGTCTCTCCATGCACGTGGAAACCCAGGCTGGAGATGGCATATGAGAAGCTCCCCCTGCCACAGGAATCTCAACAAAAGGTGGGCTAGCCAGGGTCTGATGCTCAGGAGGAAAGAAACTGCATACTCCCAACCCCCATCACATGGAAGCACTGGACAGTTGGGCTGTGGAGCTCAGATATGATGGTAACAAGGACTTTGCTCTCCCATCATCGTTACTGCTACACTGCGTGCGATGGCAGGAAAACAGCAGCTGTGTCACACTTCTGCTCATGGACACAGCAGGCCATGAAGTGCTTTCCACTCTGCTTACTTTGGGGATCTCAGCATTTGCTCATCGTCAAACACAGTTTGTCAGGAAACTGCCTGACTGATTTTGGTGGCTGAGTCTGGCTGCCACACACACCCCACATGTAAGGTGGTCTGGCACCTGAGTCACTGCTGGCAGCCCTGACAGATGCTGGGCACTTTGCAGGACTCAAAGCTCCAATAATTTGCTGTTCTCAACCATGACACTTTTGTAATCTCCAATTTTTTTAAACTCTGGGTGCTGACATAACACAAAGGAGACACAAGCATGAAAAACCAGAATGCTCGGAAGTGATAAAGTGTGTTGAGCATTTCTCTCAGCTGTTTCTCTCCTCTGAGAAACCATACTACATGCAAGGCAGTTGCATTCAGCCCTGCAAGTACAAGACAGCCCAGGTCAGCTGTATTTGTTTCTTCCTCGCTCAGAGGCAATGTCTGTGTGAGGCTCAGAACACCGGGCACTTGAACCACAGAATCACAGAATAACAGCATGGTTTTGGTGGGACAGAACCTCAAAGTTCATGTAGTCCCAACACCCTGCCATGGGACTATGGCAGGCACCATACAATTCCACTGTCCCAGGTTGTTCCAAGTCCCTCCAACCTGGCCTTGGACACCCCAGGGATGTGGGAGCCACAGCTTCTCTGAGCAACCTCTGCAATGTCTCGCCACTCTCATAGCTCCGTTACACTAACTCAAACCACAACTTTCCAAAATCAGAATTAATTTAGATCTCATGGCTTTCTAAATACAATTAGCTTTTCCTTATTGTGTTTTCACCAACAGACAACTGTCCATAATGAAGAAACCAGAGCAAACAGGAGTGGACCTACGGAGGGCAGAAGATGCAGCAGTGTGCCTCACCCCTGATATGCCATGTCTGGCTGGACACCAAGCTGTCAGAGCCAGCACATAGCAGGTGCATCACCTGGGCAGCCACTGTCACTGCTGGCTTTGAGAGCTGGGAGAACAATCATCTGTTAGGAAACCCTCTGTAAAGCTGCTCCTGCCTTTGCAGAGGAGGATGGCAGTGTCCCTGTAGCCTGTACATAGAGGGGGAGTGCCCAGAGGAGACCCTGGGAGCTGCCTGGGTAGGAGTGAACTGACTCTGCATAGGGCAAGCTCTGCCAATCAGACCCATGTGTGATGCAGCGTGGAGATGTTAATCAGGTGACACGCTGCGCCATCCCCAAAAGCGTGACGCGTTCAGTTTCGGTGCCCCACACAAACACTCAAGCAGGCGCACCAGCGACCACGCTGTCGAGTTGTGTCTGGGAAAAACCACAGACACCCCGCAAGCACACACACATGCACACCAGGATAGCTCACAAGCGTCCACCGGAGGCAAAGAGTTGAGAGGGGTCCTTGTACGGAGTTCCACAGGTGAAGTTTAATCCAGCAGTGAAGGGGTCCAGGGACAAGAACTAAGAACAATAGAGGGTCCATGGGTTTTACACTGGGGGGGAAAGGGGCAGGGAGAGTATCAGGATCCAATCGGGTGAGGGCCAGGAGGCAGAGAGAAGGTGGGATTACAGAGCATAAACCAATAGGGGGAGGCAAGGGGAGGAGCAGGGGAACAGGACCAGTGGAGTGTCAAGTAAGGGAGAACTTGCTAGAACATAACTTTATAGGGGAACAAGAGGGACAGGCTAACAAGCCAGCCGAACCGAGGGATATTAACATAATGCTGCTAGGCCTGATGGGGGAGACCTTCCCTCTCACCGTGACCAAGGGGGAGACCTTAGACCTCGGAGCCTTCCCACCAGCAGTATCCTATTGCACTTGGGCTCTCCAGTTTCACCGGCTCCTCAGTCACTCCCGTGGCTAGCCCAGACACCACAGCCTCTCCCACTGCAGGCTCAGCCCCCGCAACACATGTGTCAGGTCCTACACAACAAATTACTGGGCTTTTAACACATCATCTTTAAATTTTTGCCTCTAGGTGTTTTGGAGCAGTTTGTTGTGGCTGCCAGCACAATGGGTGTCAAAATTACCGTCTTGCAGAGGACAGAAAAGTGTTTAATAACATAACCTCACCCCCCTCCCCCGCTTAAATTCTCACTATTGCTTTTATAACCACCGATATTGTTTAAAGGTAGGTGGCACATCTGACCTGTAACACTGAATGATAATTAACAGAGAACTGTTTGTTCTCAGCTTCCACCAGTGTCTCCCTGGGAGTACCTTGGAGATGGAATGGTCCCATGGTTCCCTTCTGAGGATGCAGGACAGAGCCCTGTGGACGTCCCCCTCTCTCTCCTCCCATCTTCAAGGGCCATGGGCAGCCATGGTGCAGGCAGCATCCCAGCAGAGCACCATCCTCTGCAATGATGCTCCATGAGCTTGATAACCACAGACAAGCCAAGAGTCTTGGCCAAGGCTCCAGAAGACATGACCACAAGGGCTTCCAACCCTCAGTACTAAAAAACCCCAACATCAGCACACTTTGATCCCAATAGCAGCTTAACATGAACACTGGTATCTAAACAGAGCACTCCCCTATCCAAGGGCAGCATCACTCAGCTGCTGGAGTCCCAAACCCTGGTGCCATCCTGGGATGGGGAGGGGACAGTTTTGGCATGGAGGTCTGGCTGGAAGATGCCACTCAACACACAGCCACCAGTGTCGCCACTGCCGGCTGACAAGATAGATGGATTTGACTGAAGATAGCAAAACTGTCACTCAGGAGATGCCCCCTCGGTACTCTTCTGGCTGGATCTACTGGAGGATGGGCTTGCCTGAGCCCCTCCTGTCAGGGATTTCAAGGGGAACAAGCTTCTGAATGCGGATCTGACAGCTCAGCCGAATTAGGGCTATTTGCATGCTAATTTCCACAGTGCTTAACTCACTGGCAGACCTAGAGTGAGAGGCAGTCTCTGCATGTTTGGAACAATGCTTGACTGATCTAGCTGCGTTAACGAGCAAATTATGGTAATTTTGTTATTACAAATGCATAGAAATTTCCAAAGAGTGGAGCAATACAATATGTTTTCTCTCCTCCTCCTCACTCCTAAATACAGACCTCTTTGTTTATACACACTTCACCTTGCTTACTTATGTTTAGATATGCACAGTGTCTTACCTCGACAGGAGGAGGCAAAAACTATGGACAAAGCAGAGAGGGCCAGCAGAGCAGAGCGGTCTGGCTTTGCCATGTGTGGGACACTAGGGACCACATCCCCACTGGTGTAAAGAGCAGAAGGCCTAACTGACCCTAGGTGAGGTTAATGTGGATCAGCAGATCCAAAGGCTATTGGCTTTCCAGCATTTCATCTTCTTGCCCTCCCCAGCGTAATTTCTAAATCAATTCGATGAAAAAATATCTGGCAACATAATATTGAAAACAATATAAATTTTATCTATATTCTGTGCAAACATGGTAATTACATTCCTTGGAGATGAAAACCAAAATATTTCTCCAGGCTTCCAAGATTTTGGCACACACTCATTCGAAATGTACACAAACAGAGGATGGACATGTACTATTTGCTTAACTGCTTCATTATTAATGAAGAGAATAATTTGTCAGCTGATTTGCAATTTGATATTGCCCTAAGATATTTGTCATAGCACATCACATGCTCCATCATATGTGATGAAACTTCTCTGGGATTTCTCTTCCAAGACTACAGAAGGGTGAGGAGGCACTTTTGTGGAGCAGCCCCAGACTTGGGGGAAAACACAGAAAATTTGCTTAACCAGAGAAGGCCACATGTCAGCACTTTCTGCCCTTTGGTAGCAGGTCTTTTGTCTGTGGCACTGAAGCCTTGGCTACTTTTGTGTGTATCTGCAGGGACTGAATGTGTTTTTGGGGTGCACCAGGAAAGTTTGGGTTTGGGTTTCAGCTACATGAGCTATCAAAAAGGCACAGGGGCCTATAACACAACCACACATATCCATGCTGGCCACAACAGCAGCATGAAGCAGGTGGAGCAGACGGCAAACCACTTGGGTGTCACTTTCAAGCTCTGAGGTGGTAACTTGCAAAGTTTCTGCTTCACCAAAAAAATTGTTAAGGCTTATTCCTCATTTGCTTTAGGTCCATCTAGCATAAAGGGCCAGAATCTCCTTTCACTCTCACTGGCCACAACAATGTCACTGTCCAAGTAACCAAGCACTTCCAGCATTATGCTGAGGAGGACCTGGTTCACTGATGCTCTCTGACATCCCACATACTGCAATTTGCTTTCTCTGCCTCTGGTTTTAGGCATTTTATCTCTCAGCTGCTTCTCTTTTATCTCCTAAATATTGTCAGGAGATTACAAAATGCTGTCACAAAAGTTTGGCAAAGGTAGAGCCAGAAAAAAACCCACAAATATACGAAAATAACTATGAATAAAGTCTTCAGTGTGCCAATGGGTTCAAATTCCAACAATCCCTACAGACTGGACCCTGGTAGTCCCACATTCAAATGTCTGCCTCCTGACCCCTCCACAATACAAGGCTGGCATTCTGGCCCCCTGCACCCCTTGCTACAGGCTGGGTGCCAGTGGGCTGAAAGAGGGTGCTATCCCTTGCAGACTCAGGTGTGAGAAACAACCCCAACAGGAAGAAGTCACACAACCTTATTGTTTCTCCACATCAATACCTGCCAGCCACAACGAAAAAAATGCATTTGAAAACCATGTATTTTGTCTGCAACATCGTCTCCTTCCCCTTCACACATTAGAACGAGCATCTTCTCCCACATAAAAAATAGCTAATAACAGCATTGCTATTTTTTATGCCTTTCTTTTCAAAGCCCAGTTTTGAATGTCACTGTTTTCAGGTCCCTTTAGTCGGGTAATTGCACATAGACTTCTTATAAAGGAAATTCATTTGTTCAGGGTCACTGCATGGTTTTTCATTAAAAACAAATTACCGGTGTTCAGAAAGGACATCTGGGTTTCAAGAGTCCCATTAATGACTATATTTTCAGCATCACTATTCTGGAGAGTCTACCCTTTCCTGTCACCCAGCAAGCAGAGCCTGCCAGGAGAGGAGGGGATGGGGTGAGCAGCAGCCATGGAGAGGGGAGAAGAGGGGGCAGAGCAGAGGCCTCAAGCCTGAAGATGGGAAGAAGGAATGGGGTGACAGAAACTGAGAGGCCGCAGGGGCTGCTGTCCCAGAACTTCTAACACAAGAACTGGAATAAGAATTTAAGTGACTTATCATGGCTACTTGCATATGATCTTTGTCCAGCTCAGCTGTAGCATCATGATCACAATGGCAAGGGCACACACATGCCAAAGCTGGACACAGACATGATTTGTCCTAACCCCTGTCTCAGCAATGAAACTGCCACCAGCTTCTCTGTCCCAGCCCCACCAGGACTCAAATAGGACACAGCTTCTGGGACGGGGTCCTTGGACCAGGCACACATCCTGTAGCTCTCGCACCACTCCTCATGTTTCCCCTCTGTCCCCTTGCTGATGGCCACCCTCTGCCCCACACATGGGAGGACACAGACTTTCAGATACATCTTGGGAGCAGACCCACAGACACAAGTAGTGATCTGTGAAGAGAGACCTAAGCCACAGCTGAAAACAGGCTGGTGCTGTGTGAAGCTACAAAGGGTCAATAAAAGACCTCAAGCAAGCAGCACTGGTCCCTGTCACCATGCCACCTCCAGCCAACAGGGCAGCAAAGCCCATGCAGGAGGAGGAACAGCACTGGAGAGAAGGCCCAGCCTTCCAGAGGTGAGGGAAATAGAGTAACGGTGTGGTCTCTGTGACCAACCAAAAGCTGTTCCAGAAGCTGCTCTTCCTTTCAAACCCTTCACCTCAGGAAAGGGCTCTGGGTCCCCCACATAGGTCATGGAGTAAAACCCCTGGAAATATTGCATTTCCCAGTGTGCACCCAGCTTGCTGCTGCTGAGCTCCCAAAGCCAAAGGGGAGGCAGTAAAAGGAGCAGAGGTGGCAGAAGCTGCAAGCAGAAGACAGCATCATCTCCATTTGAAGAGGCAAACAGCCCTGGAACCACCTCTTTGTAATGGAGCAAGCACAGGCAGGTGGCACCAGGCTTCGGGCTGCAAGTATGTGATGGGATGGAAAAGATGCAGTTTGCTCTTGCCTGCTCTTCCCCAGAGCTGAAGGAAAGGTTGCTGCGAAAATACTGCTCCATATTTCCAAAGCAACAGCACGTTAGGGGTACAGTCACAGTGTGAACAAATAGTAACATCAATACCAAATTATTGGGGATAATTTCTGCATACAGCATCTCATTAACCTGTGGGATCCTGTGCCCTGAGGTGATGCTGAGGCCATGAATCTAGTAGGAACCAACAGTGGATTAAAGATTTAAACAGATGATGAAAATATACGGAAACCTGCACTAGACAAAATGAACATTTACAAGGAATATAAACTCTCATGCTTCAAGGCGTCAGCCATCAGAAAATGAGGGTTAAAGAGAACTGTTCATTCTGTGCAAGCTGCTTCAAGTGCTGCTATGTCCCCTTCCACAGGTGAGGTTGGTGGCTGTTCCTGGGACCTTGTGGCTTCCCATGACATATGCCACGTGATGGAGTCAATGCTGATGTCTGCTCCCAGCATGTGCAGGAATATTCAGCAACAGTCACCAATCATGTCAGGTCTACCTGCTTTCCCCCTTTCATTCACAGTGTCCCGGACAAGAACATGAGTCCGGCATGGGGCACAGAGCACAGGCAGATGAGATGTCAAGCCAGGGGCTGGAAGAAGGTGCCACAGGGCTGCTGCATGGTGAGACCATGGTCATAGAATGGGGGAGGAATGTGGAAAGTGATTTCTCCCGGTCCCTGTATAGACATTAGGATCTTCCTTGTGACAGGAAAGCTGTCTATATGGCTCCCTCCAGCCTCAAAGTGAGTTTCATGGCCCAGTCATTTAATGGTAACTGGGGTCTAAAGCAGAACCGTCTCATCTGCGTGGGCTGCTGGCACCACTGCTTTCCAGAGAGGGACCTTATCTCTCTCTGTTAACAGCTTACTGACTCTATCTCTGCTCACAGTATCAGGCAGAAACATACAAATTTCTGCAGCACATTTCCAGCAGTGCCTTAACTGAAACATTAAGTCATGGAATGATAGGGCATTTCAGGATGAAAGGGTCTTCAGGTAGTCTCAAGACCCTTCTCAGAGCAGAATCAGCAATAAGGCCAGGGCTGGATGCTTAGGGCTTCATCCAGCCTGGCCTTGGAAACCCTCAAGGATGGTGACTGCACAACCCCTCTGAGCAACCTCTTCCGCCTCTGGGCCCTACCCTTGGGGAAAAAGTTTGGAGACTTGTGTCATGCCTACTTGCATCTTGCTTGTTTCGACTTCTGCCAATTACTTTGTGCTGAAGGGGCCAAACCAGTGCTATTCCCATTGTGAGTCCATAAGTTCCAAATGAGGGAGGATAATTCCTTCCCTCCAGCTCCCACCCAGGATGATGCTGACCATTTTCACCACCAGTGCACATGGCAGACTGTTGCTCAGCTTCTGGTCTGCCTCATCCCTGAAGCCCGTCCAGCAGCCAAACAGTCCTCAGCCCATTTTGTTGCAAAGTGCTCCTGTTCCCAGTGCAGGATTTTTTGTTTGCCCTTGCTGAGTTTCACGCTCCTTCCCAGTCTGCCTACGTGCCTTCACGTTACTGCCCTACTCCGGAGCCTACTGATGGCATCATGCAGGTTGGTATCATCTGAATGCCTGACAAGCTGTGCTCTTTCCTTGTTGTGGATGAAGTCGTGAACCAAGAGAGATCCCTAGCCATGCCCTGCAGTTCTGTGCGTGGTACCAGCACCCAGCTGACCTCCCAGCCACCTCCGAGCTGGACCACCCAGCCAGTTGTTCTCCCACCTATCTGCCCATCTGTCCTCACTGTGGCATTTCCCTTGTGCCCTGTGACATCAGAGCACTGTGGGTGCTGGCACATCAACGCAGCTCAGAGAGCTCCCCTCCAGTCACTTCTACAGGGTGACAGGCACCAAAAGGCAGGAGAAGCTTGCAGGACCAGTGACCTGCAGAGGAAATGCATTCATGGGAGCCTTGAGCAATGCCAGCTCTCAGTTCCTAAATCTCCGGACTGAAATCAAAGCCATGTGTTTGTTTGGTTGGTTCCTTTAGAGAAAAGCATTTGAATAGTTTATTCTCTGCCATGGTAGACATTCACAAGCCACATAAAAATGGAAATTCACTGTTGATATGCAAGTCACTGGTTTCGCAGGAAAGGAAGGAAGGAGATGTGAAATTGTGAGCATGTGTTTGAACAAGTCATGGAGATGCAGCAGAGACAGGTTCCTGTGTACATTCTTGCCTGTGGGAGAAATAAGGAAGGACGTGGGACTGGCAGGGGGCAGTGGATGAGCAGTGGGGTTGGGGGGGGGGAAGAGACAAGGACAGGGCATGAAGCTGAATCCATACAACTTGCAAATGCAAGCGATTGTGAAGGTCTCCTGTGCCCCACAGGCAGGCTACAGACCCTGGCAGGTGCAGAACAAACACCCACAGCATGGTAAGGGCTGGGTTTACTCACATCAGCAGAAGTGACGGCAGTAGCAACAAGCATACAACAAAACACTGCCTATGTCTTATCATGTATACATTTCTCCCATGTCTCTAAGCACTTAACTCACACAATTGTTTAATTATGAGCAGAAATTCATGGCTAATGATTAAAAATCTTATCAAGGAAGCACATTTCTAGCAGAGGCTCCAAAAAATAGAACAAGGCAAAGGCAGGTCGTGAGATGAATTCCCGAGACCTTGCACAACAAACACATGCCTGTGCTTCGGCATGACAATTTGGCTGTTTTGGAACAAGTAGGGATGTGCCAATGGCACCAGACTGGGTTTGTCACAGGCCTTACTGTCAGCCCCCCAGGGACTGTGGTGCTTACCCTAGCAAGGCTCTAAGACTGGTCCTGCAAAGGACAGGAGTCAAAGAAGGATTGAGAAGGCATTTTGGATGCTAGTTAGCAAATTTTCACTTAAATGAGACAGAGAACTTACAGGAATTGCAACTGACCTTCACACTAGCTGGAGCAGAAGGTTGTTATTAAAGGAACCAGTGAGGGGAACAGTGCAGTTATTCAATATAATGGGTCACACAAGCCTATATGTAGTTAAAAAATAAAATCTATTACCTGGGAAAATCTGCTCAGACGACTCCACACCACCAAACTCCCACTGCACCTCCTCTGGCTGAGCACCATCAAGCCCACATCCTGCAGCTTTGCCAACGCACCCTGGCATCTGCTCCCAAACAGCTGGCGACTCCCCAGAAAAGACAGTAGTGCTGTGGCCCCACCAGTCCTTGCTGCCAGCACCCAGATGTCACTGTCCTACTCTGGATTGCATGCAGATCTGCAGCCAACAGTGCTGGAGGGTGGCCCCAGTGATGTGACATACCTGCAGACCCTGCTCTGCCCACCCCAGCCACCTGCACAACCTCTGCTTCTGCTACCACCAGCCACCTCACACCACCTGGTATTTCTGACTGTGAGGTTCCAAAATGTGAAGGAAATTACAGAAGTACAGCGTCCTGGGAACAACTCGGTGTCCCCATGAGTCAGGTTTGCACAGAGGAATGTTGAGGTCACAACATGTCCAGCCCCCAGGATCAGTAACCTCAGTGCTGGGGCAGCACAGAGGGACAGCATTGACAGAAACCAAGCGAGTTAGGGCAAAGCCTGAGTCAGGCTAGAAGAGCCTGGCATGGCCCAACATGGAGCAATCTCCAGGCTCCACAGAAGGAAGGCTGGGAGCCCTTTCAGCATCTCAGTTCCAATGCTTTGCTTTGGCACTCTACAGGCTATGCAACCTCCTGTGCTGGGGAGCCTGGTCCTACTTCACTCAGGATCACTCCACAACTCCCCGTCCACTTCAGCACCATGGCTTCCGCCTTGTGCTCACCTCAGCACAGAACATTCACAGTACGCAACGTTTCTCTCCTGAAATGCTATTTGTTTTCCTTTTATTTTATCTTTCCCCTCCTACTCTGAAGACTCACCAGGCACCATTCCTGTCAGCGCTGGAGCGGAGTAGCTGCCCTGTCCGGCAGGAGGGACATGTGGAGGGTATCCTGGGAGGGTTGTACTTGCCAGCTCGCGACCTGAGGAATCAAACCAACAAATCACCACGTGAGCATTGCAACAAGCAGACATGGTTTTACATCTCCCCAAGCACCCAGAACACAGCCATGCATTTGTCATCACTGCTCTGCAAGGACCAGCATGGGATTTCCAACCTGGCAGGGAGGGCAGGCACAATTTTGTTTTCTCTATAAGCTGCCACAAAGCTCCAATGAAGTGAGAGATGGGAAGGGGAAGAGCAGAGCTCTGCAGGGAGAGGAACACATCCACCTGAACTCCAGCTGCTCACCCCTATTCCCAAATTCTTCCAAAGCTTAGATTTGTAAAGTCAGAAACAGTGAAATGGGAAATAACACTGATCTTAATGATGGTTTCCCAGAAAACTCCCTAGAAAATCACAGTGCACAGGCTGAGACTGTTTGAGATCTAAATACAATGCAGGGAAATGGTTTTATCTCTTATTAAAGCAGTTAACAGAAAAAAAAATTGGAACAAACACAAGACATTGAGGCATGAAAGTGGTTTAAAATATAGTTTGTGGCGGTGCCAGAAGCAGGGTCAAATTTGCAGACACAACCTGATACAATGCTCTTTCATTAGGCCACAGAAACATGGGTTTTAGTCAAGTACCCACAGGTCTTCCATGGAGACAACCCTTCAAAAGCAGGCAATGGAACGTCCTTCATCTCCCTCTGCCCCTGCGCCAGGGGTCTGGGGTGCCCCCTGTTCCTTCACCCTCTCCCAGGCACAGCTCCCAGAACATTCCGGGATGTTGCTGCTGGGACAGTGAAGACAGGAGGTTAGATAGCATGGCTCGCACAGTGCCACACAAGTGTTGCCTCTGTTGTGCCTGGACCCTGCTCCCACATGGAGGTTCTGGGATAGTCACCATTCCGTCAGGCTCCCACAGTGGGGTTTTGGGTAAACTGCTGTCAGCTGTGGCTGCAAGAGGCGCTCCAGGAGAAAAGGATGCTCCTGTGATCTCACCAGGGAGGATCCATTCCTCACCCCAGAGGAAATCCTGGAGCCCACTCATGGTCTTCTGGACTCCCATGGCATCCTTGGGCAGAACATTTACCCAAGGAGAAGTTGCTTTCAAGACACACACAGGTGCCTGGTAACACTGACCCTGCAACACCACAGCTGGGTCAGAAGCTGGGTGTAGGCACTGCAACCCCCTGCCAGTGCGAGCATCACACACACTACTCAGGCACCACTTTGGTTCATGGACCTGCCCCTTTGATCCACCACCCTGGCACTACCAGCACTTCCACCAGCCTGCTGAGCGGCTCCTCCAAGGCCAGGAGGGAACAAGAGGACCATCAGATCCAAACCACAGCTCAGGTGCAGTGGCACTGCACAAGAGGTGAGCTCTGAAAAGCTGAGTGTGTGCACCTCAGCTAAGAAGAAGAGATTCGGGGCTCCAGGCAGCACCTGGCCCAAAGGATGAGCCTCTGCTCTTCCAACCTCTACAGGATAGGGACCACTCTGGCTTCAGTCAGCTCCAAGATCCTGTTGGCCCAAAAGAGCTCATTAGCGAAAATCAGGTTCCTTTCTCAAAATGTAGCATGTTGGATCAGTAAGAAAATTTACGTGACTTTGTTGATTTTAGCATCGCTGCAAGAAGAAATGCACAAATTCTGGTTTTTTACAGTGTTTTCTGTAGGCAGTTGTTTTTAAGACAGTGAACTTTTTTCAAGTCTCTAAAGCTTGGAGAGATTAAAACTGAACATTTTCCCAAAAGCCAAAACCATGCTTTCTAACTTTTTGGTTGGTAGAGATTTTGAGCCCCAATTTCATTTTTAACTGATCTAAAAATAGAACTTTAAAATCTTCCCTTTTTTGATACCTTCAAAGAAATGAGATTTCATCTGATGAGACAAGAGACAGGTACACAAGCTATTGCAAAATGTGGCGCACAATCCCTGGGTCACGACCACGAAGGCTGCTTCCCCCTGCCCTCAGACGAGGGGGTCCATGCCAAAATTCCAGCATCGCTGCAGTGATCTCTCAGCACATGCCCCACTTTTCTCGGCACTCAGCATCCACAAATCAGGATGCAAACTGTTCCTCTCAGGCCCTTCCTACAGTATATTTATGGTGCATTCACATCCTAAAAGAATTTAAGGTTCAAAACAATTGATTAATTTGCTCTCCAGTTCTACATAGAAGTCACATCCCTTACGGAAGGGCATAATGAATTCTAATTATTCAATGCAGGCAGAAAATAGTTCTTTTAGATTAAAATGTTCTCCCCTCATCACTGCCCTGCTTCCTTCTCTCCCACACAAAATTAAATGCTGATTATGTCATCTCTACAGTCTGGAGAATACAAAAGTATCTGTGGTCTACTTAAATTCAGTCACAGAAGCTAAATTCATCCCCAGTGCTGGCAGAGATTTAGCTAGGGGCTGTCCCTAATGCAGACAAACATCTCACAGGCTGACTACTGCCATCTAGGAGCCCTCCAGAGACCTAGGAGGAACACCAGGACTCTTCTCTTCCTTGGTTGTATGGTGTCACCACAGAATGGCACACCACTTTATGTCCCAAAGGTGCTTTGGTGTGTTGGCAAGCTCCCCCTACCAAACTGCCCCACAGTGCCTACTCCCCTCTCCTCACTTTCCATTAGCTATTATAAAAACCTTGCAATTTATTTCAGTGGTTTGAAATATTACAAATTTTTCACTTTCTTCAAAGCCACCATCACCCCAGAATGATAAGGATCATTGTCAAGGGCACTAAGCGATGTAACCGTAAGGATGGTATGATGATCTCTACTCCTCGGTGAATAAAGAAAACATGATCTATTCCACAGGTTTGGGCTGGTTTCCATTACATCCCATTTCCAAATGAAATGTTCTGTCTTCTGTCAACAAATCTTTCTAGCAGGGTCCCTACAGCCAGACCTCAGGCAGGGCCTGAGAAGAGGCTGAGTGGGCTGGCCAAGGGTGACCAAGGGCATAGCTGTAAGTGCTGCAAACCCATCTCATCCTGTCAATTCCATCCAAGGGTTTTTTTCCCCAAAAAAAAGAGACTGGAGCATCCCATTCTCTGTGAGATTTTCCCCCAGTGCTGCCAAGCTTCAATTGCACTAAAATAATTGATTTAAGAGAAAAACACTAATCCACCTGGTACAAAGAAAGGGTAAGAAGCAACCTCTGCTCCAGGGTGTTCCCGCCCTATTCATATAGGCAAAGCACTCAAGAGGAAATGAACATCTGCATTTTAGCAGTGAGGCACACAAACATAGGGACCAAGGTCTTTGAAGACACATTTATTCCTAAATGTCTTCATTCTGTGCATATTGAAGCTTGTTTTACATACCTAAACTAAGAGATGGGGCAGAAGCAGCTGTGGGCAGAGCTGCCTCCTTGCCTCATTGGGCTGGTATTGTGCAGTACAGAGCAGCTCAGCTGCCAGCTCCAGCCTACAGAGAAGCTCAACAAGAGCAGAACCTAGCAGGATTTTCCAAGGTAACCAACAACCTCTTTCCAACAGCCTCTGCCAACAATTTTCAGTTGCAAGTACCAAACATCTTGCTGAGTCTTGCCTGTAGTGGCCTCCCCACAGAGAGGCTGGTAGCCCCAGCAGCACTGGTACCTTCAGTGGTATCTCCTGACCTGAGACTGGCACACCTCCATGACAGAGGGAGCACACAGCAGCTCTGGTACACTTTCAGCCTGGACCCTGTCATCTCCTTCACCCCATCACCTCCTCCAAACTGCTTCACCAAGCTCCTTCAGGTCCCTGGTGAACACCAAGGCAACACTGACCCATCACTCACTCAGTTTCCAGAGGGGAAATGTCTTAGGGGGAACATCAGTGTTGGCATTGTGGGGAGAGGAGCAAACACCTCTGTGACAGATGCCCCTGCACATGTCAAAGTACTTGGCTCTGCATACAGAAAATAGTCAACAAATGTCCGTCCCTCCATTCACCAGGAGCTGGCAATACCCACAATGAAAGCAAATTATCATTAAAATGCAAATAAGTAATTTTCTTCCATAAAAGAATTTTTGCCACCAGCTACAGGAGAGGTTAGCAGCAAGCCCTGAGCAGATGAGGTAAGCAGCACTTGGACATCAGCAAATGTCCCCACTGCAGGACAAAATGGCTGGGGCAAAGAGCAGCCCACGGCAGCAAAGGACTCTCCTGTCACCAAACCACAGTGAAAAAAAAGAGGGAGCAGTTCAGAAGCATTCCTCAGTTCATCTACCTGTTTTAAAAAAAAAATAAAGGCGGCAAAGAGCATTTCCAAGTGTGTCTTTGTATACTACTGTGTGTAAACGTGAATCCAATTAACTTCAAATTTAACTACTAATGAAATTATCTCATTTTGCTATCAGCTCAGGTCTCATCCATGGCAGTAATTAACCACTGGGGGTTGTCACTCCCAGACACATGACACAAGGACTCCCCCATGCTCAGGTGCTTCAAACCCGTGCAGAATTCATTACCCTGACAGTGTGAAAACCCTTCACTTTCAATACCACAGGGCACCAATGCTTTTTTCGCCCCTTTATCTAACAGATTGTCAGTAACAGTATGAAAGAAACGAGCTCACTGGACACGTAATTAATTACAGCAAAGAATATATCAGAAAATACAGGGGGTTCAGGTGGTGGAAAGGGACTCGTAGAGCCCCTTTGCCACTGTCTCAGAACCACCCTCCATAATAGCAGGGCTGGTGATTTTCTCTCTGAGATGCTCCATGGAATGCACCGAGAGAAGCCAGGCCTTTGCCCTCCACCCCATGCTCACAGGTGACCGCCACCAGCTCAGGAGCATGGTCAAGGATGAGGCAGTGCTCCGGGTTAATGGGGTAACCCCACCTCTTCAGAATCAGAGGTTCGATACCAACAGGTCAGCAATACTGGGAAAGCCAGTCCGGTGGTGCTGGTGAATCCCACCGCATTCCCACTCTCATTGCAGGTATCATTACAAGGCATGAGCCCATCTGAAATGGCCACCCAAGGTAGCACACACCCCTCATCCGAAATTACACACGGCAGCACCCAGCACCAGAGTGCTCCACCAACAGAGACCAGCATCTCCCTAGGCTCCAATTTAGGCCTCTACACCCTCTCCATCCCTGCCCAAAGCAGATCCCCCACAGACCTGTCCACCAGCACAGATCAGAGCCGCACGCCCCCCCCCGATCCACACAGAGGCTGCTGCCTCACCTGACTTTTCATGTCTTTCCAGAACACAATTTTTAAAAATGCAGGTTTGCAGTAAGGAAATTGGAGGTGAAGAAATGCTGCCACACCAGCCCAGAGGGTTGTGTCATGAGCTGGGCAGGTGCATCCAGTGCCATCCCATTCAGTTTGGGGTTCTACAGCTCCCTGCCTGGCAGCCTCTGCGTGCAGGGAATCCTGATGCTGGTTTCACGCAGGGATGACACGTAGCAGCTGCAGCAGGGCACCAGCAGAATTGATAAACCACTTCCAAAAGGCCTCCCAGACAGATGAACTTGGCTTTAGACGGTGCTCTCTTCAAAATGACCTCACATAGTCTCTAAGACTCCACACTGCAATGGGAGGAGGATGGCACCCCCCCCGAGGTCCTGTTCCTGGTCCTGTCTCATGGCACCTCCTTCGTCAAGTGCCTGCAAATGTCGGTGGCAGGGGAAGGGACCTGCACTGGTGATGTTCTGCTGCCAGGACCCCCAGGGACTGCTGCCCCTAGGAGCCTGCACATGTTGCTCTCTTTATTGGTGGGATTTGGCATTCTTCCTGTCATGCCAGGCACCTGCTACCCCAGACATGAGGGAGTTGTAGTGCCTTATAGGAAGGGATGACATCACTTAACACAGGGGGAAAAAAAGGTACTTGGCAGAGACATTTTTTGGGAGCCACTTCATCTCTCAGCAGGAAGCCCAAGTTTCTAGCCTGTTTAATTTAAACTGGTTATCAGCATTGACTTTTATTCTGAAAAATCTGGCTCCCACTTATAAAAGCTCTTCTCTTGCCCAGTGAAGAACTTGATCATGCCAACCCTGTTGTTTCAACTGTTATCCCAAAGAAAATGTTTTGGTCAAATGCAAAACTCTGTTACCAGGAAAAGAACGTAATGAGTTCCGTCAACTGGGTCTTGCTCCCTTCACCACCTGGGGACGTGTGTATCAGCCCGGGTGTGCTTAGGGCAGCAGCACAGGGCAGTGGAGTACCCAAACAAGAGACAAGCGTGTTTTAGAAAAGCTATCTGATTTTATCACATACAAAACACTGCTCCGCAGCAGCAGTTCAGTCATTACTGCCCTGGGTCCAAAGCCGCTGAGCACATGCCCCCACATTCATCCTGCCCAAATGTGTCTCAGACTCTGCATCCCACTGATGCCTGCAGTATGGCATTTCACGCCATTCCACTGGGAAAAGAGATGTCACCGGCGCAGGACCCCAACACACCGAATCGCTGCAGTTAATGAATAACTCCCCTCCTGTGCTCATCTTGCTCTATTTGTGGACATCAAACCCAGTGCGGTGTGCTTACTGTGATGAGTTACCTCTCCTGCACCTAATTAGAGGCAGATAAAACAGTGGTAACATACAGATCACCTGTAATGATTTTGCTGACTCGATTATTCTTCTGACAATTAGCTCTGGCTGCCAAAGCCTCACAGGAATGTCAAAGTCTACTTCCTACAAAGCAGGTAATGTCACAGGTATGACCATGAAATCAATAATGAGGCACAGCTCTTGCAGAGGGCATCCAGGTCAGATGGAACAGCCCTTAAATTAAACATTGATAAGCAGAACACAATTATCCATCATGTTTAAGTGCCTGCGTGAAATTAGCAGCCAGGGAATGGGAGCAGTGGGGGAAAGATTAGTGGAGGAGGTATTGAAATGCACAGTGTCCACTGTGACTGGGGCTGCAAGGGCTCATGACAGTGGCACCGTAATCTGCTATCAAAGCCATAAAATTCATATTAAGCACACTGCACTGAAACAGGGGCTGCAGATGTTGGTCTGTTTTTCTTGTCACCTGCAAAGAAGCAGCAGATGTCTAGAGGAGTCCAGAGCTGCCCTTCATAGCGTGTGTCACGGCTACTCTTTCCATTGACACAATTACACTTTTAAAAGAAAGGCAGGGTAGGGAAAAGAGAAAGGAAGGAAGAATGATGCTTTCTCTCAGAGCAAAAATGCAGTGAGGAAGTACAGATGAATATCCCAATATGTTTTTTCTGTGGTTCCTAAGCAAGAGTCCTGGAGCTACAGAATGCTCTGTCCTCAGTCCCGTCTCCTCTGGACAATGTTCTTTGTGTTGCTGCATAAAACCCCCGTCCCTTTTTCTGTGCAGCCACAGAGCCCTTGCACCCTTGAAACAACTCAAGCTTCTCACATACTTTTTAGGGTTGCTAGCATGAGAAAGTTTTTCTGCAGACCTGAGCTGAACTGCAGCATCATCCACCTTGATCTTCAAAGTCCACCTGGTTCTCTTCCCCCTCCTGTAACACATGCAAGGTTAGAATTCCACAGGTTGACCCCTTCGTTCAACACACAGACTCACAATGTATTGGAGGAGACGTCTGTGTGGAGAATATGGAAAGATACCCCAGGCAGACAACATCTTTGCAAGAACACACCCCTACCCTAATTCTACCCTACCCTACCCTATTTCTTGTGTGGCAAACAACTGGCCACACACAAAAATATATCAGCATAATTTAGCCTTTTCCTGGCCCACGATAAATGACATCTTCATGCCTTGCAAGGTTTCTCTTTGTTGAGCCCAGTGTGGGCCTAGCAGGCCCACAAGTGGTTGGGACAGGGCAAAGTATGGCCTGGGTCTCAGGTACTCGCAGCTCCATGTGTGGAGAGATGTGGGGAAGTGAGGGGATGCATGGCAGAATGATGGAGACTGTCCCACCCCATTCCGTGTGCACACCACCACAACCTCAGCTATGGCACTTCATCTATCAAGAGGACACTAAGAGCAAGGGAGGGCAAATAGACGTGAATGCGAGGATGATGAGATCTTGTGGGAGGACACATGGTGGTCTGGATAAATTACATCCCTATTGTGAGGACCTTCCCCTCCCACACCTGCCTGGAGAACAGCAGAGGAGCAGCAGGTCACAAAGAGCATGGGGCATCCTGCAGCAGCTGGACCGGCACCCTACAGCAGAGGGTCCTTTGGGGGTGGCTGGGTCTGCCTGGCACAGCTGACAAATCCCATCCAGGTGCTTGCCCCTGCACAGCTCCTGTGTGCCAAAACCCTGGGAACACCGCCCTTACTGAAAAGAACAGTGCCTCCCAAAGGAGGAGACAAACAGGCACACAGTGAGGAGGAGGAGGTGGCAGACCACAGACATCATGTTCGCCTTTGTGCCAATGCCAGCCAAGATCTTTTATCATGAAACCTTTACACTGAGAGACAAAAACGCCCCAACAACTTGAATTGTGTAAACCTGGAGTTTATGCAAGCAGAGAGCTGTTCATCTGGGCATTTTAACTCCAAAAAGTTAATGGGAGTTTGTGGAAAAAGCTCTGAAGATATTAGAACATTTGATTTTCCTTTTAAAAAAAATGTCAAATGTCTTTTTCAAGTTTAGAATTACTTTGTTGTGTAAAAGCTAATATACTGAGGACAGATACAAAAAGTGTCCCAAATAAAACCAAGAAGTGCACACTGCTCTGGGCTGGTTTTATCTTATTTAGTACTTTCAGCTGTTGAACTTTCTTCAGATCTGGGTTTTTTGAGGTGGTATTTTGTTCATCTATTTGTTGTGGGTTTGGTTTTGCTTGTTTTGTTGGGTTTTTTTTTAATATGAAATAGACCGGAACAAAGTAAAAATCTTGAGTATTTTCACACCTGTTGGATCTGCAGGGCCCTGCCACAGCCAAAAAGGAGGCTGGACCCTGCATGTACTCAGCAGGGGCCCACAGAAAGGGCTACAGGGGCACAAGGCCCCAACAGAACAAGCTTGGATAAGCCCACACTTGCTCCTGGTCCAGAGGTCAGTCTGTCCACCAGTGTGCAGAAGAAGCACCTCCCCAGATGCCAAGTTTCAGGAGCAAGGGAAGGCAGATCATTCTGGCCCTGACAGGATGTGATCTACTGGTGATCAAGATCTCAAAGATGAGACTCTGCTTACATAACACTGAAATTGATGGACATATTCAACCAGGTTTCAGGCCAGGTCAAACCTTCACTGGAAAACTGCCTGAAATTGGGTCCTCTCCCACTTGTTATTTCCGTGAGTCACAGGGCAAGGCAGGAAGAGGCAAAATTGCAGACAATTAGCATGTGGGAACTGATAAAGCAGTGTGAGGGAAACCAAGTGAGATTTCAGGGGTTCTGGAAAGGAAATGGAGCAGGGAATGCAGCCTGGAAGCATGGATTTACAAAGATGTGCATGGGACAGAGACACAGACGGGCTCTTGCTCTGGTCACACCACTGGTGCCAATTATACCAATCTGCAGTTTTCACTGTTTCAAAAGTGCTCTCCTCAGCAAACTGGATTATTTTGGAAATGACACCAAGTGTTACCTTCAAACGCAAAAACCCGCATGTGTCTACTTATCTGAGAGACCAGTTAGCCTCCTCCTGTCAAACCGACGTGTTTAAAGGGGAGAGAAAAGAAATCTCACATAAAAATAACGGGCTTACCACCATGGCAGGACTTAGCCTAGAAAATGTAATTTTTTGGTCAAGTGCCATTCATCATGCAGTGTAATTACAAGCAGTAATTAAATAAAACTTTTTAATAGAAACAATAAAACAAAATTTAAAGAGTTCAGAATTAAATAAAAGCAAAAGAAACCAAAATCAAAAACCAAAATATAAGATAACAATTCCAAAACAAAATATGTCTTCCTGCTAAAATGTAGAAAGTGCCAGTTTGGCTGTTTTTCCGCTGTTGTGTAACATGCTTCTGCATTTCGTATCACCTCACATCTCACATCTGAACAGCCTTACACACCACACAACCACTGCCAAATTAAAGATGGGATTTTTTCATGCCATTATTTCTAAAATGTACTCTAGCCAGCACGCTACATGCAATGAATGAAAGAAGTAGGAGAATTAAACAACGCAATGAAACAGCTTTCTGACGAATAAAGCTATGGAAATTTTAGGCTCCATTTACTCCTCAATCTAATTTTGCCCTCCAATGCACATTATGTCTGAAATGGGATCTCATGTGGTTTGATCAGTGCTCTTAACGCATGCAGAAGCAACATATTCCCTTTATTGTTGTTTCCCTTCTGCAGCACAGCAATACTTCTAATAAGAGCAGCACAGCAGGCTTGGGGAGACTGTCTCCACANGAAAGATGCAAGATGACCAAGAGGATCAGCAGCTTGAAAAGTTTTTGGTCTGGAGGATCCCTGTTCCTATAAGTGCACAGCTAGCTGCTAAACACCCCATAAAAATCATGAGGGAGACTGAGTTATCAAGAGATGCTTAAGTAACACATTTTCCCTTTGTTTCTTTTCTACTGTTCAGATTTTTGCTAACGTCCAGTAGCTGTCTTCTAGCCTCTCTTTGCAATCAAGAAGACTAGAAGGAAACTAACATCAGTTTGTGAAGAAGTATGAACGCCTCTCACTGTAACAGGACTCCAGACAGCTCCCTGGAGCTACAAGGGAAAAAGCAGTCGGAGCAGTAGTATAAAAGTAGAGCATGGTTAGCATTTTACTGTGGTGCCATGGATGCTCCCTAAAATTAATGGATATGTGTGGGGAGAGGTGGCTGACCTCCAATGTCTCCCTCTTCAAGAAATGGAAATCCATACTGTTTCCAACCCCACATGTTCAGTCCATTTAACAAACATTTAACAGTTATGAAAAGGGACATGCCAGCCCTGGGGAGTGGTCCCACACATTCCTAGGGTTCACAGCCTTGGCTCAGGCTGGCAGCTGCCTTGGGGACAGAGAAGCTGCTCCCAAGGGACAGCATCCTTCAGTAGGGCTCAGATCATCAGGATTCACTCCACAGACCTGGCCGAAAGACCTTGCTGTCCGTAGACAACTCAGAGGGCCCATACCGGGCCATGCAGTCACCTCTGGGACCTTCCCAGGCACCAAGGCAGTGCATGAGGAAAAGCATGGAGTTGGCCCCTGAACCAGCATCTGCCACCACGGCCACTCCATGAAGGGCATCTGAGGAAGCTGGTGCCTTGATATCGCACCCACTGTGAGCGAGGCTTCCACTGCCTGCGTATGTTGCATCCTGACATGAACTGCATGAAAAGGCCCTGCTGGTAGAGGTGTTGCTCGAGAGCATCTGTGTGCCCATGATAAGATACGATACATTACGATATGATACAATAAAATACCATACAATACAATATGATCCCAGGCAGGGCAGTCCACCTCCTCCTCCCAGCCTGGCAGCTGGAGTGATGCTGTCCCCAGGTCTGAGAACTACACAGGGTGGCCTGGGAGAGGGTATTAGACTCCAGGCAAGCCTGCAGGCTGCTGAGCCCCAGGTCCCTGCCATGTCCTGGTGGGCTGGGATGACACTGGCGGGGAAGGGGCTTTGTGATCCCCAGCTGTGTGTGGGAAAGCAGGTAGGCTGACCCAGCCAGGCAACCATGCGAGAGGGGAGGACATGGGTTTCCAGGCACCTTTCAAAGGACAGCAGTGACATCCAGAGGGCTTTTTGGAGGAGCAAGAGTAGTAGGAGAAGCCCAGGCACCACGCAAACCTGGCTTGGTGGCAATCCCTTTGTCCCGAGCCAGGCCCTTGCACCCCTCACCAGCACCCAATGACTGATTGTGTCACTGCTCGGGGCTGTTGTGTGTCCAACCAGGCTCAGTGAAGCAGCGCTATGCTGGGAGCTGCCAATGCTCGGCCAGATGCCAGGCAACCCAGGGCTTCACTGTCCCACCTGCTCCCATGCAGACAGACACATCCCCGTGCAGGGGAGCCCTGTCAACACTGACATGGGTGAACATGACCCGGCAGCCTGTCGGTGCATCCAGAAACGGGAAGACATGAGCACATTGACAACCAGTTATTCCGCTTGCTACATAAGCACAGAGGAAAAGAGAATCCAACAGCTTCCACCAGTCTGTTTTGCATTGACATTAAACCCATGCTGAAATTTTTCATCTCACAAAAATCAATATTTATGATCTGCATCTGGAATTAATCTGAGATGGAGGCATTTCCAATTCAAGCATCATTGCTAATGTCATCAGCAGTTTTCTACTCCTCACAGAAGAAATATTTACAAGCTGGATTTTAACGTCTTAATTAGGGTTCAACAAAGTCCAGACCGACAACCTAAGTGCCATTTTTCAGATACATCAGTAATGCTTTTTTATTCTGCAATAAGATGAAAAGCTGAAATCAGGTACTTTACCCAGATTCTGTGATGGAAAGAGTGAAGCTATGGAAATGTTGACACACTGGGATTTCAGTATTTTCCACCAAATATTCTCAGTTGTCAAGTTTGAAATGTTTTATTCTCTTTAGTTGAAGGAACCTGAAACATCTCATTTGAAATCTCTTTGAGACAAAATTGTATTTTTCATCTGCCCCATCAAGCAGCAGGATCAAGTTCATATTTCCAAGTACGACCTCCTTCCAAGCTTTCTGACGCACAGACAGCATCTCTCATAACGTAGTAGTAGTGAGATTTGTGTCTCAGCTGATGTACCAGGTAGTTCAGAAAATAACAAATGCATGGATTGAGATTGCTTTATGGGAAGCATCCTCCAGTGAGTTCAGACCAGAGAACAGAAGGACTTGTGAAAATGGATCTTGCTCCAAGCCACAGTGGGATATTCCACTTCTGCTACATTCAAGCAGGACTGAAGCAGCCTATGAGTGCCACCACCAGAATGGGGGGATGCTGCAGTGATGCCCAGGGCCATGGGGCATCTCCACCCATTCCAAGAGCTGGGGCTATGCAGCCTACCCGGGTCTCTGTGAGACACTTTGGGGCTTGCTCAATCCTCATCCATTACCCTCCAGCTGGGAACTCCTGGCTCGCATTTCCCCCTGCCTGCTCCTCAGCTGAGGACAGTGACTGGGGACAAAAGCAGGGCAGGAGAGTGGCCAAAGAAGGTCCCCAGCCAACAGTGGCTGTCATGGTGTCAGGATTTATAACTGTATTAAACGGCATGACAGTTGGCCACAATAAATCAGCTCCCCTTCTTCCCAAATCACAGACAATAAAAGCTTTGGCAGTGAAAGTCATTCATCATCATAAAGATTTGAGATGATCCAGCCTTCAATTTCACTCACATTCTTAACACACCAGAGAGGACTGCTGGAGTTTTAGGAGGGAAAAAAGGGAGGGAGAGAAGAAAGGGGAAAATAATTAAAAGAAAACATGAAGAAAGATTGGACAGGAATAATTACAAAGGTGAGAGGAGTCCCTTCAGCACAGCACTCCTGATGATGGGGGCAGAGCTGCTCTGTTCTGCACAGAGCATATGTGATGCTGAGCAAAGCTGACAGGCATCCCTACCACCCTTATGGGTCCACGAAGCAGGAGAGGCTGCGACCATGTCCCAGAGGGGTGGCCAAATGTCACACTTGCTCCCCTCCTCCCTTCAGACCTGTGGTGCCACTGCTGGTCCCTGCCACCTACAATCTTTTCGTATCACATAGTGGGGATAGAGGAATGAGAATAACCACATTGGCTGGTGCTGGTGGAGCACCATGCCCACAAGTGTGATGGTGCCTTCCCCTCCATGAAGGCTGCAGGTTCATCTTGTATCCACCCAGCAGGAGGGACCCCCCCACTGCACTGGAGGCCTGCCGCAGCCGGAAGACCTCAGAGCGGCCATTACAGAAATGGAGCATTTTGTTGAGGGTCTTCAGGCAGCGCCTTGCAGAGGAAAGCACAGAAGTAACCCTGCTGTCTACAAACCCTTGGGTGACACAGTGCACAGGAGCAGAGGCTTTGCATCTCTCCTAGGGACCAGGCACAGGGATAGGCACTGCTGTCCACCACATGCTGGTCAGGATGAAGAGGCAGTATCACACAGAGTATCATAGAGCTGCTTTATCCACGTCACAGTAGGGCCCAATGATATCCTACTTTTATCTTAAGAACTTAAGATAATCTCTCATTAAAACCTGAGTTGATACCAAGACCTGAAGGTACTGAAGACCACAGCAGAGTACGGATAAAATTTGTGTCCTGAGTAGTGAGGATGTAGCAGTGCATTCTAAAGCCTCTTAAGCTGCTTCAGCAGCAGTGAACCCTTATACAATGGACAAGGGTGCCTGGCCAAGAGGTGATGATCCCACCTCTGCATGTCCCCAAAAGATCCAATGTGCCTCCTGCAGCATAATGCATTCTCACAGTAGGAGGCCACAGCAGCTGCTGCACCTCTTGTGGTCAAACATTTGACTGCAGAGTGAACACTGGTTACTCTAGGGTGGACAAAGCCGTGGCGATGCTCTGGAGATGGACACAAGGATTCATGGAGCACCTCCTGGTGTGGCCCCAGCAGCTGTAGGCAAAGACACACATAGCAGAAGTGTGCACTGCAGCCCTGCACACCGCATATGTGCAGCATGCATGACGCACGTCCCATGTGTCCCTGTCACAACATTTATTGCCAGTGTTCCCTTGTTCCTAGGATGGCCAGCCCCAGAGCAGCCTCACAGGGAGAGATGGGCAATGCTTTCCAGAGAGCTCTGGGTCCAGATGCAGTTCTTTCACCTGGGCAAAGCCCTGGCTCAGCAAGATTGGTTCATGTTTTGTGCTGATCCAGTGCCTATCCCAGACAGCTTGGCTGTCTCTGCATCAGCATGGAGGGCAAAGCCAGACCTGGATGCACTTTGAACTGCCTTTACTGGCAGGCATAGGCAGGTCAGGCAACACAGGACAATATTCCCTCCACTGTGAACAGCTACCAGACCTGTTCAAGGCTACACCAATGGCTGGGAATAG
This sequence comes from Ptilonorhynchus violaceus, assembly GCA_013397565.1. Classification (NCBI taxonomy): domain Eukaryota; kingdom Metazoa; phylum Chordata; class Aves; order Passeriformes; family Ptilonorhynchidae; genus Ptilonorhynchus; species Ptilonorhynchus violaceus. Next base: position 83,432 of record VZRJ01003155.1, on the reverse strand, counting down.
CTTGTGTCCATATTTCATAGTTATAATGATATTCAGAGGAAGCAAAATCAAGGCCTCTGTTTCACAACAAAAACCTGATTTGCTGACAAAGAGAGTCTCATCCACATCCCCCAGCGTCACCCCACCTCTTATGGACTTTGCAATTAGTGCAGCTACAGCAGCACCTGCTGCCTTCCCACCACACCCTACACGCGCTTGCAATCCTTAAGTCCCAACAGGCCAGGACCATCCTTCCAACCAGAGAATGCTCACATCGGGGGAGGCCACAAGGTCTGGACCCATAATTGCCAGAGACGAAGCCTGCTGGGGAGGGTATGACCCATATATGTCTCCTCTTTAGAGGGATACTGCTGATACATGAGCCTTTTTCAGAAATTAGTGCTCAAAAAAGGTATAGCGTCATCACAGGGCTGAGCTCAAGAATTTCAGATTGTTGCAACAAATGTACAGTGAAAAGAAGGAAAACTCCAGAGGGACTGCAACACTCCTTTCACTCTTTTAACTGAATTCACTTTTCAGCTACATCTGTGTGAAAATCCCAAGCCAGGTGTCAAGTCTGTGGCAGCACAGGCAGTCCCCATCCCTGCTGATTCTCGTGGGATTTCCACAAGTGATACTCCTCAGTGCTGGTAGATGTGCCAATTCCATCAAGCAGCTCAAGGCCAGGCTACTTGTATTTTGATGAAATGCTGGTGACATTTTTGGTTTTTTCTAATGCATTTTGCTTTTTGCATTTTTTTTTAATTATAGTTCAACATTTTTATAAGAAATTATACAAAACACAAAATTCACACATTTTTGGCCTTGATGTAACAAGAAATCGTAAAGAAACAATGGTCCATTACAAAAAAAAAGGCCCAAGTAGGCTTACAAAATCTCTATTCTCAGCAAACACAGTGTTTTCCAAGGACAGAACTACAGGAAGAGCTCTTTCAAAGAATAGGGAACATCGGCAAGAACTTTCCTCACGAAATACACTGCAGCATTATTAAAACATGATTTCAAACACTTTGCACTTTGCAGCTTTTCTTTCTTGAGTCTACTTAAGTGTCTCCTAGATTTCTCCCACATTTTTCCTAGATTAAAAATATAAAGGCTTGCTCCTGTTTTTAGGGGATGGCAGGAAGGTGTGAGCACACGGCAGACAGCAAATGGCCTTGTGGCACACTCTCCGTTGCCAGGGGTACACACAGACCCAGAATTGTCTCTTTTACCATTCCGTCTACTCACTTCCCAAAACTGCTGGTCTGACAACTCATGGTCAACTCACTGTAAACACATAGAATTTCCCAACTGGTCAGCTGACACATAAGAATTAACTCATATTAAGCCAACTAAGGCCACATATCATCAGTGGCAGAATAACAGAATTGCTTAGGTCAGAAAAACCCTCTAACATCCCTGAGTCCAACTGTTCCCCAGCAAAGCCAAAGCCACCAGTAGCCCATGTCCCCAACTGCTACACCTGCACGGCTTTTAAATCCTTCCAGGGAAGGTGCCTTCACCACTGTCCAGGCAGCCTGTGCCAGGGCTGGCCAGCCCTTTCAGTGAAGATATTTTCCCAATATCCAACGTAAACCTTCCCTGGCACATCTTGAGACCATGTCCTCTTTTCTTGTGCCTTGTTCCCCGGGAGCAGAGCTTGACTCCCAAATGGCTCCACTCTCCTGTCAGGGAGTTGTAGAGAGCAAGAAGGTCCCCCCAAGCCTCCTTTTCTCTAGTCTAAGGCCCCTCAGCTCCCTCAGCCTCTCCTGATAACATTTGTGCTCCAGACCCTTCCCCAGCTCCATTGATTGTCATTGGACACACTTCAGCACCTCAGTATCTTTTGGAGGCGTCTTCAACCACTGTCATAAAAACAATTACCTTCTCCTAGAAACAACTTCTACAGCCTGTATTTTATTTTTGTAGTGTGCAGATGCACAGACACCAGCGCATCCCTCTACTCACCTGGAAATATCATTTTGATAGCTTGCACAGAAACTCTCTGATGTTTTGTCATCGTTGTGGGTCAAAGAGAAAGCAATTGAAGATGCATGTAAGCTAATTGGCGTGCTTTCCTTTCTGTTTTTCGTTTTCTTCCCTCTCTCTTTTTTTTTATTATTATTTCCATATTGGAAATCCACAACAGATTTCAGCATTAATCTGGTAGCGAGAAATGCTGCTTATAGGCTGAACTGGCCGTTGATGCCCTAAAGCTGCTGGCCAGCTCTGAGCATCTGAACCCCCAGCTGCCATGGTGGTGAGTGGCACAGCTGTCCCCAGGACCAAAAACCACCACCACAAGACACCGTGTGTGAAGCCTGCAGAGCATTTTCCACCACTCCACCAGATTGTGGAGGTGGTTTGATGTCCTTTTTTTTCCGGGGTGTTTCAGACAAGGGTGAGCACAAGACGAAGCTGCTCAGCATGTTTGCAGAACAAGCCCCAGGCCCACCAGAATTAGGACCAGCACGAAGGCAGCAGAACCCTCTTGTCTTAATCCTCCTGCTATGGCTGCTTGATTTAAAATTGTATTTATTATCCATACCACAGTGGTATTTGGGACAGGGGGAAACAGATTTAATTAATTAGAGATTGCAAAATCCTTAAGTAAAAGATGCTATGTAAATGCAAATTGTTATTATACATGCTTCGCACCAAAACATGTTTACTATAGTTAAATTCAACGTTTAAATCCACAGACAAACTCCCAACAGAGTCAGGCTGTACATCATCAAAAGAGGCAGTTAATAGCCTGGGTCTTAGTGGGGTACAAGGGCCCTCATTTGCTTTCTCAAATGCACTTGTTCTTTTTTAATAGCAAGATAAGAATTCATAAAAATGGAAAAAACTCAACAGTGTTGCAGTTAGACTCTGTCCTGTCATTAAAAATGACACTTTTGTTTTTCAGATTGGCTGCCTTTCCGCGGGAGTTTATGTGGCCTTTTTTCAAGTCTTTAACATGACAGGTCCTATTGTGAGTGATAGATAGATTATTGGAAAATGCATCTGCACTTTTATCTATTAAATGCAGAAACTGAGCTGTAAATCTTAGCATAGTGCTTCTCTAGAAACCAGTCATCTACCAACACCAATTTGCACTTGAAAACAGTCCCACAGAAATTAAAGTATAATTCTGTGATTATGTTCCATGTTTAAACACAGATCAACATTTCCATGTAGGGATAGGTTATATGACCAAACCATAGTGGCCTCAGAAGTAGACTTTTTATTTTTGCTATTACAACTAGACAACAACAACAAAAAACCTCACCAAAGCATTTTCCAGAAGAAAAAGTAATATCAATGAAACCAAATCTTTTGTTTAGTTTCTTCAAAACCGTGTTGATTTGAGGATAGGGATGGGAGGGGAGAAAAAAGAGAGGAAGAAGGAATTGAGAAGAAGTTACATTACTCTTATTTCAGAGAGTTGGAAGAGGAACTACAAATTGAAACCACTTTTCATTGAAAAAAATGCAAATATTTTTTAATTTTAAATCAAAATAACTGAAATCCTTTCAGTAGCTGCTGAAAGCACAGCCATAAAACTGCTGCTACCTATCAGATGCATAACAATTCTCTCTAAGATCCTCGGGTGACTCTTCTTTCTCTTTCCAGGGCAGGTCCATCCCAACTACACAGGTCCAGCTTAAGCTAAATACTCCTCATTCCCTCAATCACCATTGGAAAGAAACAGACACATCCTGATGAGGATGTCACTAACTTTATATTCAGAAATTCATGGGACAAGTCACCTTCTGCAAATGTTTTCTCCTTTCCAGTTGTGGAGATCTTGCTACAGGGATGACCTGTCATGGACCTCCTAAATGATGAGACATCAGCAAAGACAGTGCTGTGTCACTGTGAGAACTGAATATATGCAGGTAACCAAGGTGGCTGTAATCCACAGCTGAAGTGCAAGAAGTAGATTTATTCCATCACCATGTTGGCACGACAGGGACACATACACTGCTAAGCTTATTCCACCTTAGCAGGGGCGAAAAGTGTGTGGGCTGTTCCCAGCCTCACATATCAAGGGGCCTGTGCAACGCTTCACAATGCTCTGAATTTCCTCTGCTTTTATGATCTCGACTTTGATCTCTCTGCCAAGACAGGGCACTCAAGAATGTCTGAGAGAGGGCCTCCACATCTCTGTAAACACCTATGTTATCTCTACACAGAAATTCTACTTCTCAAAAAAGACAGAGGATAGATAGCATAATTTCTGTTTTCCCACACTGTTATTCTCCAGGCCTTGGCATTTCCAGCTGCAAGGTCACTTGAGCTATCATCTTCCTCACCAAATCCACCATTTTCAACCCTTTCCTCCCAGTTGCTCTTAAAACACAAAGTAGCAATTGCATTTAAGGCACAAATAGTGTTTCCTAGTGAAACCAGGTTTCTCATTGTGGTCAGCAAGATCTGGATTTAGACCTGAATTCATGACAATATACAACCTACAACTGCTGAATTGACTAGATAGGAGATTCTTGGGTTCATTCTTTTTGACTACACCAATATACAAATTAAAATAAACATCCTCTTTTTCCCCCAGGAACTGCCACCAGCAGACTTCACAATGCTTTTCCCATCATTATTAAGGCACTTTTTTACTTCTCATTAATGAAATACTAACCCTGTACCACATTTTTGCACCTCTAAATTAATAGTAGTCTTCACTGTAAACATCAGGAGTGCATGGAGGAGAGGTAAGTTCTACTTCATTATGTATTCCTCAAAGGCATGTATGGGGAGCTCTTTTTTTTTTGCCTCTAAATGTCACATTATTGTTTCTATCAGACACAAAAAATACTTAGTTGTCTCAGATGATCATCAAAAATGGTCCATAAAAGGCATATCAAATAAGGCTCAAGACAGACAAAAAACATTCCTTCCTTGGCTCCTTCCAGCACCAGCTCCAGAGAGCAGAGCTGTGCTAGAAAAAGAACAGCACTGCTCATCAGTTAAACTTTAGTCTTAAGCACAACAAAATTAAAAATTAAAGAGAAGGTGGAACTTGGAAAGAGGTTGTGACTTTGTTCTGATGTGGGATGAGCATCCAGAATCCAGCCAAGACCCAACACAGAAGGGCAGCTTTTCCTTTGTGGGCCACCCAGACCTTGACCAAAGGGTTCAGCCTGTGACCACGTTCCACCTCACCTATCCACACTGGTTGAATATTCTACCAGCATGTACACACCTCACCACATACTATTAAGACTGAACTCTAAATTTTTCTTGTGTACCCCTAAGATACCTAATTTCCAAAGCTATAAAAAGAAATAGGCCGTATTTGAAGGTGTTTAAACAACCTCAATGACCTCTCTTCTCCTCACACTCTCCCAGCCATTACCAGAGGGACACAGCCCTTACAGTTTTCATCAGAGAGGTTCAGCTGAGGTTAGAAAGCAACTCTGGAGTTCATCTAGTCCAGCTAACTTGGTTATGCAAAAAAGTAAGTGTCAAGTCCAAATTCAATACCTAAGCTCTAGCTGTAGAGAGAGGAAGGCTTCCCCAGACCCCTGCAGTCAAAGGTTGGTTTCTAGGGTTGCTCAGATGAATCCTCCATCCACAGGCTAAGAAAGATCTGTTACCCTTCTTCTGGAAGTGATCTACATCTTATTGCCATTTGTTGTCTTGTTAAAAAAAAAAAGAAGTCCTTTTGAATTGCATTGAGCTAAATGCTGAAATATATTAATCCTGGTAAGAGATCAGCCTGGGATTTTAGAGTCCTGACTTCTTTCCTCCTCTTGAAGGCATCAGAATCCATGCCGGCTGCAAACACTGAAGTCCTCAGGGGCAATTTGATTTTGACACCGTTTTCAGTCCAACTGCAGTATCACCATCCCCGGCATAGCTTCAGAAATGACCTATAATACTTGCCATTGAACAAAACCTGGCAAAACAGTGACTCATAAATTGCAGTCACATCACAATGGCATGAACAAAGCAGGATGAAGACTCAGGAAGCAGATGAGACTGAGCAGTCCTAAAGAAAAACATGCTGAGAGGCCAGTTGAGCACTGCATGTCACTGCAGAACAGTAGCAACAGTAGCATCTTGTCTTTTGGCCTGAATTTATCCCATTTTAGCATCTTTGTTCCCTGACTACAAAAGTTGCACATAATTCTCAGGAATATGGATTGTTAAACATATCTCTTTACTGCATTAGCCACAGATCAGTGCCACCTATGAATAACTAAATACTTGGCATAATATACTACAGCTAAGGTGTTGGATGCATCCACAGTAAGGAAAAAGTCAAGCTGATCTTTCCAGGGGTGGAGGAGTCTGCTCCATATTCAGTTCAGCTTTACATCTGGGATCACTCATGTCTGGTGGCAGAGTCCAACAATGCAAGCTAGAGCACATAACTAAGATGATCGCCATTGAGAATGTCTCTCCTTCCCCATCCCTCCATTTAACAAACTGACTCTGATCCTGCTCTTGTTCTGTTTTTTCTCACCTTTTTGATGTGCATAAAAAAAGGGCAGCAAAGCCCATGGATTTGGCTCTTCAGGACCATTGTCTCCAAGGCTGACTGCACAAAGAAGCACAGAAGGTAACACTCCAAGATGTGGCTGCAAGTATAAATGCGGAGGATAAGGAATAACCTGTCCATACTTAGCAAAGTCTTGGTCTCTCCCTGCATGTGAGGAAGACCAGGTGAGCCAAAGGTGATAGAGATGTCCCAGCAAGGAGGACGACCAGGTTCCTCTACTCCAACATCTGCTAGGCAAACCAAACGGAAGCCCACTGACAACACTTCTTTTAACGGAGTGATACAGAGTTCCCATCAGACCGCAGTCCAGTGAATCATGTTTCTCTGCCCCTCGGTGAGACGAGGCTGGCTGACAGCCACTCCTGGCTCTGTCAATGCAAGCTGACTGTGCTGCTGGAACAGCCAGGGCTGCCATGGGTTCATCAATCCACCCCCAGCACAGTGCTGGAGAGCCATGTAAAGATGTCAGTTTAACATGGCTTTGTCCTCTCAAAGTGATACTAACCACGCTGAAATCAGCAAGTCGAAGCAGGGAAAATGCATCTGGAGGTAATTAGTAACAATCACCGGCTGCTTGGAAACTGCTGACAACTGCAGCAATGAACTGGGCATACATCATTGGCTTGTAAATGGAGAGAAAGCTTATGGGCTGTGGCAGCACACAGCAACGGAAGGGGTTTTTTTAAACTTAATATTTAATGTGGCATGAAAACAATGCAAAGAAAACAAGTGATTCTCTAATCAGAATTTCACTGCTGGTCCACAACACAACAGAGTTGCTGGATGAAGCAGTACTGAGAGCTGTCACTAAATTTCTCCTTAGCAGCAAGTACTAGCATGAATGTCAATGTTTAAGCAATCCTTTAATTTTCAAGGTCTATCCCAAATGTTTAAATCTGCCAGCTGGTTAAGAGAGAGAAATTTTACATTTTCTACCAACAACTGCACCACCTCAGATCTCAACATTGCTTTGCTTTGCCACCCACACCGCAACCTGGCAACAAGAACAACAAAAAACTGTAATCATAGTTCACTCAAGACTTCTGTTCTCAGACTTATTTCCATTAAATACTTTTACAATCTATCTCACAGATTTAAGACTGATGTCTTGAAATAGACTAAGTTCTTTTCACATATGGCAGCCCAGACTACTCCAGAATTTCTCATAAAAAGTGATTAAGCTTGAATAGCAGATACAACTACAGAAAGGACATAAGCTTCCCTGGCTCAAACTCCTGGTTTTTGTATTTCAAGTTATTGGCCCATTTTTCAGCCTTACCGATAGACCCATTCTGTGTTGAAACATGTGTTCACAGCTCTGCTTCACACGCACCAGAAGAGTTCCCAGTAGAAGTGATGTATCCCACCAATGCTCCTCTAGTTACCACAACTCATTTGCCAGTGTTTTAAGCAGATCTTGGTCTCATTACTCTGAAGCTGTTACAAAAGTGTTTATAATCCGGAATGTCAACAGAGAAGTGAAATCGACCTCAAGGCATTAACACCACCAGACACGGACTTTGGAAATTTTGTGGACTTTTATCCAATTAACCCTCAATTTTACAGTTGAAAACAACTACCTACCATGACTAAGACTTGTTTTTCCCCAAGGCTTTTAGACTAATTCTCTGAGTCTGTTCACATACACCACAGGACAGCCTGTATGTAACAGGTTTTAAAAGGCTTTTGATATGCTCATGTAAAACTAAGTTTTATGAAAACAGGTGATATCAAATTAAAGGTATAAATACCCACTGTCTTGAAAAATGTGTTCTGTTGTAGCTTTCTATCACATTTAAGACCGATAGCAGGTTTTTTCTAGAACTTGCTGCTCATAAAGCTTGCTCCATGTTTTTGAGAACTAGCAAATTTAACATTTGGAACTTTTGCTCAAGTGCAGGTAACATCATAGGGAGAACCTCTGTGAAATCCATATCGAACTTCGCAGCATCACCTCTGTCATAGGTTTTACTCTAACAAATGTGATCAGTCAGCTCCCAACACTCTAAGGAAGTAGCAACGTGAGACATGTGAGAAGTGCTTAAACCAGTGTAAAAGAAGAAGTGCTGCTGATGTATCAGCCAAAACAACAGCTCTTGGCTGAACCTCATTTTGGCCAGGTGCAAATCCTGAATGAGCAGTCCCTTAGAAGACAACAGAAGCAAGAGAACATCCAGATTCTGTATCATGTTCTTGCCTTCCTAACTTTGATGCGTGATAATGCAGCTCAGTTATCTCTTCCTATTCTGTCTCTGCACCAGGACACAGTTCGCATCAGCTCCCACATCACACTGCAGCTGCAGATGCTTGCAGGCAAAAGATGACCACAGCATCTGCTCGTGCAGTTCAAGGTATTGCCAGGCTGCACGAACACCTCTAACAGGGCACAAGGCTTGTCATGGGGCACAGACTCAGACAAACACTCAGGGGATGAACTAAAGGCAACAGAACACCCATGATGGACTGAGACAGCCTGGGTCTTCTGCAATGAGCAGCACATCAGGCTTAGAAGAAAAATGTAGGAAATCATAGAATCATTTAGGTTGGAGCTCACCAGCAAACAATGGCAGAATAAATTGCCTTAGGAAAGACCATTTTTTAACTTTCATGGCTGTATGGGTGGCTTATGACCACAAGCCTGACAGTTCATGTTTCTTCTTCTATATTTCTTTCAGTATTCTTCTTTTCTATGATTATATAGACATCATAGAATCATAGAGTGATTTGGGTTGTAAGGGACCTTGGAGATCATCTGGTTCCACCGCCCTGGCATGGACAAAGATATCTTTCACTAGACCAGGTTGCTCAGAGCTCCATCCAATGTGGCTTTGAACACTTCAAGGGATGGTGCATCTACAATTTCTCTGGGCAACCTGTGCCAGGGCCTCACCACCCTCCCAGTGAAGAATTTTTTTCTTAATATCTAATCTAAACCTACTCTCTTTCAGTTTGAATCCATTCCTCTTTGTTCTGTAACTCCATACTCTTGTAAATAGTCTCCATCTATTTTCTTGGCTCCCTTCAAGTACTGAGAGGCTGCAGTTAGGTCACCCCAAAACCTTCTCTTCTCCAGCCTGAATTCCAATTCTCTCAATCTTTCCTCATAGCATAGTTGTTCCAGCTCCCTGATCAACTTGGTTGCCTCTCTGGACTGGCTCCAGCAGCTGCACGTCCTTCCTGTGCAGGGCCCAGGGTTGGGGCAACTCTGCCGGGGGGGTCTCACCTGAGGTNAGTTTGAATCCATTCCTCTTTGTTCTGTAACTCCATACTCTTGTAAATAGTCTCCATCTATTTTCTTGGCTCCCTTCAAGTACTGAGAGGCTGCAGTTAGGTCACCCCAAAACCTTCTCTTCTCCAGCCTGAATTCCAATTCTCTCAATCTTTCCTCATAGCATAGTTGTTCCAGCTCCCTGATCAACTTGGTTGCCTCTCTGGACTGGCTCCAGCAGCTGCACGTCCTTCCTGTGCAGGGCCCAGGGTTGGGGCAACTCTGCCGGGGGGGTCTCACCTGAGGTGGCAGAGGGGCAGAATCCCCCCCTGCTCTGCTGCCCACGCCGGGGCTCGGCCCAGCTCAGGGGTTCGGGGTCCCGGCTCTCCCCCACCAGCACCCCCAGGGCCTCTCCTGGGGCAGCTCTGGGGCTGCTCCTCCCCAGCCTGGACCCAGTCTGGGGGTAGCCCTGACCCGGGGGCAGCACCAGCACCTGGCCTTGTTAAACCTCATCAGATTCCAATGGGCCACTTCTGGAACTTGTCCAATTCCCTCTGGATGGCCCTGTCCTTCAGGGATGTCACTGCACCCTCAGCCTGGTGTCACCTGCAAACCTGCTGAGGGTGCCCTCATCCCTCTCTCTGTGTCATTGATGAAGAGATTAGATGACACTGGTCCCAGCGCTGACCCCTGATGGACATAGATTTATCTGTATCGATGCTCTATCTCCCTACCTCTTATGAGCCACACATATCCAGAAGTCCCTCTTTCTGTCCATCTATCCACCCCTAGACACCTTTCTTATCTATGACTCCACAACTCAAGCCCCGCCATCCAGAACCAGACAGGTAATAAAAGAAGTCTCTCCTCTCCCACTTCAAGATACACATGTAAATCTTTATGGTTCTTCTAACTCTCCAATTTGCTTTGAATCCTCCTAAACTTTTGTCAAGCAAAGCCGAAGATGGATGCTGTACTAGGTTAAAACAACTCTGTGACAACATTTGTTTCGAAAACTGCTCCTCTGCTAGACAAGATTGTAAGGCTTTAAAGATACAGTAATGCTATACAAAAAAAAGAGTATAGTCTTCCATTGTAGCAACAAAATAAAAAATTATGTCCAAACTTTATCAAAACAGAGAAAATCCAATGGAATTTGCAATGGATAGACATATATGAACATTCATGTGAACATTCATATTAAACACAGAGCCTTAAATTTTAAAATTCCTCTTTTTTCTGATTTGCACAATTAATTCAGGACACGATTTAATAATTTTCTTACCATTTGGCCAAACTTCTTGAAAGCAATATGGTCAGTCCCAAATGACTAGGTGACCAAAGCATTTATCAAACTCTAGCTGTTCCTTAACTCTTGCTCTGTCTGCTGAATAAATGCAGATGATGTGGCATTCCTTGAACAAACAGCCTTTTCTTTTCATTTGCATGCTCAGCTTTAGTGCACAGTTAAAATTCAGAAATGATATAAAATGAGCATCCAAAATTCAGGCTAGTTTGAACCATCATAAAAACTCCATCCAGTCAAAGATACCAGGTGCATTCATGCTCAAAAATGAGCACCAAAGCCCAAAAGCAGAGGCAAGCCTTCTGCTTTTCAGTGATGCGGTGGTACTCAGGATGCAGGTTTGGGGTGGAGGGGTACATCCTTTTCTGAACAAGAGGGATGGATGCTTCATCTGTCAGCTACAAACAAACACAAATGATTTACACAAGCCATGCACGTGACTTGCAACAGAGCTGCTCTGAAATCACATTTAAAAAGATACTTTTTGAGCCATTTACTTCACACCTGACACAATTCTTCCATAAAGGACCTCACCATGCAATGTGAAGGCACAGACGATTCACATTACTTATCAGTGCTCGAAAATCGCTTACCTGTGACAATAGGATAGGACTGAGGCCCGGGAACGCTGGTTCCCAAATCTGCAGAAGTAGGGCTGGTTATATTGGCCTTCATGTCATCCAATCCACCAGCTAGTGAGGCCATGGCTGAGTATTCAGTTGCCTGGAAAAAGAAACAAAAAGCATTTTAGTGACAATAAATTTTCTGTTCGAGAGTTTTTGCCTGTGCAACAGAAAGTAGATACAAAAGTAATACAAAACTCCAAAATCCTTTGTTCAGCCAGCGTTAAAGGCAATGCCCATTTATACAGAGCTTTTCAGCACTCAAACTGCTCAATATGTGGATCTGTGCTTATCACCGGTGTTCACGGAGAACACCAAAATGGGCTTTCTTTATAAAAATGAAGCCAAACTCAACAATATGTAACAAAGCTTTCCAGAAAGAAGAAACTTTGTAGAGTAACTGCCAAGTGCAAGCTACTTTCTTGTTAGGGAAAAATGACTATGCCTCTTAAGCGCCATACTCTCCATATTTCAGTCTTGGCACTTGAGGGGACATGCACTAATGAGAAGGTGGGAACGGGGTGTCCCATTTCCCCCCTTTTCTTGGGAATGTTGCCTTACTTCATCATCTCACAGGAAAGAAAATATATTTATATGTAAGTGTTTGCTTAATGGATGCATTCACCCAACTGTGGTAAGGACGTTGTCTCATTTCCAGGGAATTTCTTAATCTCATTCGCTGAAAGAGGCTACGGTAAATGAGCACAGGTCCTCAGAAATCAGAGTGTGTGTTCTACAACCCTGTTTAAGTCTCTGTAGCTACAGCATTCTACAGCTGATGAGGCCAATCTATACATCTAGAGGATGTATACACACATGGCACAAAGCTTATCTTCATTTGCCCTTTCTCCATGATTTCTTATTGTCAGGATCATTCCCACAAAACTCGGAAGTTTTCTTTCAAAGTTCTCCTTTCCCTGCTGCTATTTACCCTTTAAGTTTTGATTTCTTATTTGTGAGATGGCAATTATGCCCATAACAAGTGGAGGTTGACTTCAAATGAAGAACTGCGACAGAACAGGTAAACTAAAGAGCAACCACCATGACACCAATCCCTGATGAATTCTTGAGGATTAAGTCAACGCAGAAGTGGTGCAGAGATGAAGAAATGCAGATGAATCCAGGATCACATGGAGGTTTTTTGGAGCAACCAAAACAAAAATCAGAAAAACACAGAATTCCAGGTTGGTTTGGGTTGGAAGAGACCTTAAAGAGCATCTTATTCCACCCCTCACCATGGGCAGGGACACCTTTCAGTAGACCTGGCTGTTCAAAGCCCTATCCAACTAGGCCATGAACATTTCCAGGGAAGGGACATCCAAAGAAGTTATATTTTTTTCTTAAGGAAAAGAAGTTGATCTGAGTAAATATGTCTTTCTCCCTCTTGCAAGTTTCTCTGAGAACCCAGCACACAATCTGGTGCTTGCCACTAACTCAGCACTTTGGCCAGGTATACCTGCTGGTGTCTCTGTAGCTCAGCTCTCACTCAAACAGAAGCTAATGTACATGGATAATCCCATATCAGCAGGTCTGTGTAATAAACATGTTTGCTCTGCAGATGCCACCTGCACTAGGCAGGGGTACAACCTTGAAGGATGCCCCATACAAACGTCTTGCAGATGATCATGTGAAATATTTTTTACCAGGGACCAGCTGCTGGCCACCCTTGTCCTGCATCCAGCCCACGCATCAGAATACTCTGACTTGTCTCCCAGGCTCCTACACAACCTTTGCATTAAAGCTGTCCTGTTCCTCAGCCCTTTCAGCTAATTCCTTCCCCAACACCTTCTGTCCCCTCACTTCTGCCTTGCCTTCATGCACCCAGCCTCTTTCGTCTACCACCACTGCCTCAAAGACATCCACACCCCTGACTCATCCCTACTTCTGCTCCTGGGAAAGGACAGCCCTGGGAACATCTATCCTCTGCAGAGGATGCTGATGATGGTCCCAGCCTTCCTCCTTCCTAGAAGTGTAATCAAAGCTCCTTCTTCTCACTCCACATCACACCAAGGTGCATTTCTCAGCCTTCCCACACCACTCCATGTTCTCCTAAGTCTCCAACCCCACCTTTCCCTTATGCAGGGTACATGCACATGTGGCAACGCTGCTAGATTTTTTCTTTTCCCAAAACCCTAATCTGACAAAACACCAAGAAACCATAGCCCTGCAGAGACATCCCATGCAGCTGGTGGTGCACAAGCATGGATGGGCTGGAAGCACAGCAGAGAAAAAACCTGTCCTTGTGAGCTCCTGTTTGGTATTTCTGGTATCTGTAGAGGAGCACACACCAATCCCTGGGAAAGGATGGCTGATTTCACCCATGTTGCTCTATAAAAGCCACAACCACACCATACCAAGACCAGAAAATCTCTTTGTACCCTCCCGTGGGGCACTGATCCACCACTCCCAACAGGCAGACAGTGAATGTGGCTTCCCACTTATGGAGTGAGAGCTGCACACCTGTAGTTTGGGAGGAAGCATCCATCTAAAATGGGACCCCTGCCACGGGCTGGGTCACATGGCAGGACTGAAGAAGGATGTGCACATCGCAAACTACAGATGTACGTCTCAAACCACAAACCCAGCTGGAACCAGCCTGAGCCCTAACCAGCAAACCTCAGACATAGGAATGCATGTAACTCCATGGCTTGCTTCCCTTCAGGAGTCCAAGGAACTGACCCAGGGAGAAATAGGACCAGAGTTAAGAGTGTTAACTGTAATGACCTGGAAGCACCATGCCAATGAGCCATGAGTAGCCCTTTGAGCTCGGAGAAACTGACCATTTCTAGCATCAGAAGCAAGCAGCAACCAGAGTGTAGCATAACCTGCCAAGGGTCAGGACAGTCGTACCCTGTGCTCTTCCATTTCACTGCATCGTAGGGATTTGGAGCAAGATGCAGTGGCACAGCCCCAACCTGTGGAACGACATCTGCAGACTGGAGGGATTGGAAGCCTTACGGTTGCTCAGCACAGTGTGGAGGGAGAGCGCATAGCCAAGCAACACTGTGGTAGGAGTGAGAATGGGTGAGGTGAAGATGTGCAAAATGGAGATTTGGGGTCATTCCCTGCTTTTGGTCCCAATAACTTGCTGCAGACAGGAGCTGCATCTCTTTTGCAATGGCACAGCAACTTTCCTAGAGGTAAGAATAGTGGGATTTTAAGGAATTTTTCAGCTCCTTTGCCTATGCCCAGATCCTTCCTTAGAGCCACCATCAACTGAATACCAGCAGCCACACGGAGCAAGCATTGACCACTGCTTCCAGCACCCAGGCAGAGCAACTACAGGCCAAGGGGCAGCCCTTGTGCTTGCTGACTCCCCTCTCCTCATGCGGTCCCAGTGGAGGAGTGACCCCCCATATCGCATCCACCTCTGCAGTTACAGTTCACACTGCAAAGCAGTGGGGTCAGGGCCAGCGCCGGGCTGGCACCATGGCAGTGACGAGCACTTGGCTGTGGGCAGAGAAGGAAACACAGTGCTGCCAACAGTGAGGCACTGCAGGGAAGTGATGGTCAACAGAGGCATCTTCTGGCCCCCAAGGAGCAGGGAGCCAGGGGTGCTGAGCAGAGGAGCCTTTGCCCTAAAACCAGACAGTGGGTGCAGTCTGCAGGCCTCCTCACCCCCGTGGAGGGGCCAGGGGACCCTAGCACCCCCTGAAGAAGCTAAAGCCTTGCTGTCACTGTGGGCTCACAGTGTGGGCGTTGACCCACTTGTGAGGGGTACAGTGGTGTCCCCTCTTCCCACTCCCCCCTGGCACACCTCTTCCTTTCAGGCAACCCATCCGGAGAGGAAAGGAAACCCCAGGGGGAGGCAGTGCTCGTGGGGCAGCCCCTCACTCCATGGCCCCAGTGAGACTCTCCTGTCAATCCCTCCTGCCAACTGTCCCCAAGAGGTTTTCCAGCCATTTGGGGTAGGAGCAGCGGAAGGGATCTCAGATTTGGCTCCTGCACTGGTGAGCTGGCACTGCTGCTGGTGAGAAGCAGCCTGGAATGACTGTCATGGCCAGGAGTCCCTCCTCGTGCAGCAGGAAGCCTGACCTTCTGCTTGGTAGATGAAAAAGCAAGAGACGGGTGTTCATTACCCTAGAAATTACCTGAAAAATGACTGCCTGCGGTTGTACCACGCACTGTCTCATCACCATGGAGCACCACTGCCATAGCATGGAGGAGAGAAAACACAGACATGTGAAACGAGGAATATATAAAAGAGAGACTGAGAAGGACAAACTGAAAGGAGGGGCAAGACCAGATCTCGTGTGTTCCCCTGCCCTATCCTATTCTGCTCCGGCTTGGCTCTGGCAGACGGGAGGTGGGGGGACCAGCTACAGTGGTGAGGAGAGGAGAGGAGAGGTCTCTGTACATCTATTGGCAGCAGCACAACTCCTCTTGCAGCAGCAGGGTCTGCACAGTCTCTCCCCATTAGAGTTCTCTGCAAAGTGCAAACGGGAAGGTTTCTGCTCTGGGTAAAGTTTCACATCCACCTCCACTACAAAATCAATATTTCTAACTATTAATCCCTGTGGGGTGATGGAAGTGATAGGCAAATGGAAGGGAAAGGGGTGCAGGAGGGTTTCAGAACCATTTTCAAACCTGCTGCACTACAGCAAAGCAGAGAAGCTGACCACAATCAGCTTTACCCTGCACTTTTCCTAGTGAAGATGCCTGAGTGTAACCCACCAAAAGGTCAACCAACCCTATATGTACAGAAGATTGTCTCTTTGGTATTTACCTGGAATTTTATCCTAAAGCATCAGGCAAAGATGGACACACAGCAGGGAACAAGACCACTCTCTGAAACAGCCTGGTTTTGGGATGCCAGTGTGGGAAACTCAGGGAGCTACCACAAGCTGGGATGAGCCTTGCAGCAGTGCTGCGAGCCATGAGGTGTAAGACAAACGTACCCCCTTTCCACCCCATTCCTTTTGTAGGGCACAGACCTCGTAACACTCCAGAAGAGACTGCACCAAGCAAAGACAGACAAGAGCTGTCTGCTGCACAGGGTGAATGGCCATTAAAATGAGCCAGCTGGGGTCCACTGGGACTTGCACATGTTGCTTTTTGCATCTGCTGGTTTTCCAAATCAAAACACCAGGCAGGCATGAAGCAACACCTCCTGTGTTCTCCTGCCCCTGACACAGCTGCCCCCAGGCCCACGATGCTGCTCAGGATGCAGCAGCAGCAGCAGCAATAGCAGGAGCTCGACAGGAGCTCAGACCATTAGCGCAAGGTGCCAGTTGGGGCTTCAGGGCTCAGATTGCTTCCTCAGCAACCATGTGCTCTGCCTTCCTTCCTGACAGAGGTGGTGCACCAAGCACCTTCACTGCCAAAAAAACCCATTGAGGTCCCTGAAAGTCACAGGGCTGGCCCCAGACCACATCCACCACATCCCCTGCTTGCCCCTGATTGTAGCAGCAAGTCAGACCTCACACCAAATATCTCCAAGTCATCACATCTTAATATCTTAAAATTAAATAATAAATACAGGGAGAAGTGGCAGGCAAGCTGTCCACAGAAATCCGCACCTCAACCTGACAAAGGGAAGAAATTTGTAGCATTGGATATGGTTCGAAGAGTTTAATCCAAAGCAGCTCTAATTAATCTCCCCAGGCTTTCAGAAACCCAGCGCCACTTGCAGCTGCACAGGCACCACTGCTGCTCTGCCTGGAATTTCATGGAAATGGAAAATCCACCCTAACTCCCTCCTTCTCAGCCACCCAGGATCCGGATGGCAAAGGCTTCCAAAAACCTATATATCAAAGTCTCACCACTGCTGCCTGCCAGCCACCCCTCCATTTCATGATTTACATGAAACTCCCTGCACTTCCCACTGCTGACACCAAAACCAATCCTGCTTTGGAGCAAATGTTATTTACACACCTAATTTGGGCCAAACCCTAGTTTCTCTTTGTTTTCAGCCACATTGGGCTCATTGCTATCTCACACAACATGGAAGTTTGATTTCAGTGGTACAACCTTTTTCTCTCAGTTTAAATTGAGTATTTCTGAACCTGCCTTTCACAACACATATATGTTTATAAAAAGTTAACAGCTGTGCTTCATTTTAGCCCAAATCCAATTAGGATTGTGCACATCCCCAGAGATTCCTCTGAAGGCAGTGGGAATTAGCTCGTGCACCCTGCCATGAACACATTTACCCTCATACTTCAAAATAACTGAC
This sequence comes from Ptilonorhynchus violaceus, assembly GCA_013397565.1. Lineage (NCBI taxonomy): Eukaryota > Metazoa > Chordata > Aves > Passeriformes > Ptilonorhynchidae > Ptilonorhynchus > Ptilonorhynchus violaceus. Next base: position 65,636 of record VZRJ01003155.1, on the reverse strand, counting down.
CTGTTTTTGACCCAATCTTCACATTATCTGCATGTGGGAAATGACATACTACATTTTACATTTCCAAAGTGCAATTCATAAGGGGGGCACAGCTATTCTCAGATTTTCCAAAGGGACACCCAAATCCAATCTAAATGCCTAGAATTTACCTGTTGTTTTTCTTTTATACATATAAATAGCTGCATTTCCATTCACTCTTTGTTTCTCATTTTCATTTTGTTCTAATATCTGCATGTAAATGTCTGAAAATAGCATCTGTAATTGAAGATTATGAAGTATAGCCAGCTCCTGACAGGCTGCTAAGGAAGATGGATTATCCTCATTTTTCTGTAAATTTTGTCAATTTTGGAATTCATAAGCTATCAACACTGATCAAAATGTGACCGCACAGCTGTGTCAAAGCGGACAGCGCAGCATCAGCACGGCTCCGAGGAGAACAGCTCTCCCCAGCCACCCGGCCAGGGGCATACACTGCAGGAATCCTTCCTGACTGCTTGCAGGATCTACATCCCAATCACACCACCCCCTCCACCCCTGCAAAAAAAAAAAAAAAATCAAATAAATAAGTAAATTGAAAGTACGCAAATTCTCTGGTGCACCAATTCAGATCACAAAGCACAATTTATTGCGTGTTCTCTCTTTTTATTTATCCCTAAGTAGTAAACACGATTTCCATTCAGGGGGTTCGTTATGTTTCACTCCTACCAGACAATCACAGCACACTTGAGGCAATTGTTTAGCCTCTTCCTCTCAATTTTCCCATTACTGGGAGTAAGTACTGTTGGGACTCTTTAATAGCCCGACTGCAGCCCATATCAATAACAGATGAGGTTTAATCGTCCAACACAAAAATTATTTAGGCTCAGTAAGGACATTCAATGTCATTTGCATAATGGCATTTCTATCCTGAGCACCTAACCCATCGTGCATAAACAAGGCCCTGGGACCATAAATAATAATAAATCATGACGTCCACGCTCCTCTTGCTGTAATAGGAGCCTCTCTATGTAGAAATTACTTCAGCAGGAAACGGGCACTATAATTTTAAAGACATGTGGCATTGCACAGGCCAGTAAATCACACCCGTGCACACAGTCATGCACACGCGCGTGCCAGTGAGGCTGCCCGTAGTGAGCAGCAAAACCCCATGGAGCAGCAGCAGAGAACACTGCCCATGCTGGCTGCTGGAATTGTTTTTATTATTGTTTCTTAGTCAGAGGTAGCAGGCTGAACAAAAGCAAGATCTGAGTAGCTTGTGCAGTGCCTGGGCATGTGCTCGATCAACCTGTCAGTCTGCCAAATCCCTTCTGAGCAATCCCTCGTGCCTGCTGTCCTTGGACCTCTCCAGGAAGGTCTGATGTGAAGAGAGCAAAGACCTGCAGATGCTTGTTGGGTGTTTTCCAAGCAAGCCCTTCATGGGCCATTGCAGTTCCCGATGCCCAGCAGGGGGCAGAAATAGTCAGTGGACTCTCTTAGAATCACGGAATCATGAGGATGGAAAAGCCCTCTAAGGTCATTGAGTCCAACAGTTAACTCAGCAGTGCCAAGGCCATCATTAAACTATGTCCTTGAAAGTCACAAACTTCCTCTGATTTTCAAACAGAAGCCTCCACCAGAAACCCATGGTAAGGCCAGCCCAAGGCAGGTAAACGCACACAATGAGCTGAGGGTGGCTTTCCCGATTTTAGCCTCACCTGGCCACTAGCGAGTGTATGGATGAACAGAGACAGCATCACAGTGACAACAGCCAACCTCTGTTTCCGCCAGGACTTGTCAGTTTCAACATCTCATATTTGTCCTAGACAACACTGTCGCCTCTCTATATAAACATTATTCTGTCTCCTCCAGGACAAAAAACGTTAGGATGACTCACCCGAGCCTCCACCCACCCTCATCGGTACTGCCCAACCCTACACAGGCTCTTCCCTTCTGTCTCCATGCCGGAGCCTCCCAGTTCAGTTCACTGAGAAAAGCAGAAACTCCAGAACAGATTTTGTAGGAGTCTACTCCCAGTTCCAGCATTGTAACACTGCTGACTGCAACTTCCCCAGCCTCCTCCAGCTTCTTCTCTCCAGCCTTCCTCCTTCCAGCCATCCTCCTCCCTCTCCCAGAGCAGCCCTCACTCGCTCCTCTCCCGCCTTCCCCATAGACTTACATGGGCCGTTTCTCTTCTTCCCCTCCATCCCACCCTCTCCCCTTGGGGGTCCTCTCACCCCAGCACCGAGTTCTTTCAGGAGTCTCCACCACTCAATATGCAGTGCTAAAAAGGGGGCACCTAATCAAAATAAAGCATGAGACACACAACTGCAATAAAGTGTAACGCAACAGGCCCTGCTGGAAAAGCAGTTTGTTTTTTGTAAACCCAGCACAAAAGTTATGCTTTCATGCCTCTAATTGCTACAAGATATTGTTAAAATGTGCTATTTCTCAGGACAGGAACTGGACACTTTCCCCCTCAACAATAACAATCTCAGACAGAGGAGGAGGGAAAAGGTACAATCCTCCATCACGGTGGCTCCTTTGCTTCCACTGAAGCACCAAGCATGTGTGTGCAGAGAAGAAAACACAACCCTCAGCACGGTCAAGTATTTCCTTATGGAGAAATACTTGTATATTTGAGACTTGTATATATGAGAATCAGGTATATGAATGCACACTGATAATGTGTGAGGTTGCAAACAATATTGCCAGATCTTCAATCCATCCCACCGATGCCTCCAGACACTTGAGAAGTCTTGTTCAAATTTTCAAGAACAGATTGTATTTCTGTAATGCTTTCACATGAACTACCCAAAGGTGTTTCACAAATGTCATCTGAGAATCCTTTCATAGCACTTTTTTTTCGTATTATGCATTGTGTTCGCATTATGCATAAACTGTTCGCAAAGTAGTGTGCCATGGCAGAATACCAGGGTCCAAGTCTCACAGGTAGCCAAAGCCCCTGCAGTCATGCCAGCTACAGGAGCACCAAACCTTTACGCAGGGGAAAACCAACAGAGAAAGCCAGAGTTTGCTGTTCTATGGCATGTTGCAAAGTCCAAGCTAAACATATCCATGTGAACCCACGAACTCATGAATTTCAAAGCCAAACATCAAGTAACACACATTCTTCTTTTTCCAAAAGACTTTTGCATTTTCCATTGGTGCCCCTGGGAGCCTGATGATCCTGTGGGGGTCAGGAGCCTTCTGCCTTCCATTTTTGGAGTGGAAACTTTCCCTAAAATGCTAAATTCCCCATCAAATCCCCCACATGGAACTGACCTTATTTAAAAAAAAAAAAGGCAAAAACAAACTAACAAAAAACCCATGCAACAATACCCCCATAATTTTCCAAAGTTTTTCTTTCATTTCTTCACCTGCACTGGACTGGAATGGTAAGGGCCACAGAACTGCAGGCCAGTTTTCATTACAGCATGTTTATGGAAAAGCCAGAAATCTAAAAGGTCTTTTCCAGTCTTAATGTTTGTATGGTTCTATGGAGTTAGATATTAGGAAAAAAGTTATTACAGAAAGGTTTGTAAAGCATTGGAACAGGCTGCCCAGGGAAGTGGTGGAGTCACCATGCCTGGAATTGTTCAGAAAACTTGTGGATATGGTTGAGGACACGGTTTAATGATGAACATGGTGGTGATGCTGAGCTGATAGTGGGACTTGATCCTCAAGGTCTTTTCCACCCTTAACGATTCTGTGATTCTATAAGTACAAATGCTGGTTTCAGATGATTTATGCAACACTTTCTATTACAAGTCCTTGGGAGTGTGGGATTAGAGAGGCAGCAGGCACCAAACTGTGCTCTGTGCACTGACAGAGGGCAAAGCAACTGGCTTGGACATCTTAAACCAGAGTGTTTTGTGCTGAAAACAAGAAACACCAGGAAGGGTGCTGGGGGTGTGGAGTGGGGGAGATGCTCCTCGTCCTTCATGCGTGCTGCAGGCGTGCCTCGTGCAAATGGAGGCCCCGGATGAGGAAACATTGCAGGAGTGATGCAGTCCTTGCTTTGGTGCAACATTCACTAAGGATGAACAGGCACAGAACCCCACTCATGGGGTAAATCTTGAGCTGTTTTTCACGTTTGTTAATTATCTGAGGCCCACTGACAATCAAATGTGACCATCAACAAGTCCAGAGTGTGAAGGCTTCAGGACAGGGTGCTGGACACTGGGGCAGGACAGCATTCACCACCTCAGGAACAAACATTCCGTCTGCTCTGCCTGCCCACAGGGCAAGGAAATGGGCTCCTGACCTTCAGAAAAACACCTACAAACACCAGAAATTGTCTGCATATTTCTGTAAAAAGATGAAGCAGAACAGAGACAGGCTGAACAGCCAGGGTACCTATAGGGTGCTGGTTCCAGGCACACAGACTGCCTGATGACACCCTCAGCCTGTTGCTGCTGGAGGCCCTGTACCTCCTCACTATCATGACAGGCTTCAGTGAGGGACCCTCTAAGCAGAAAAAAATCATCAAAGATGACAGGCTTTGGTGAAACATTTCAGTTTTTATCAAAACATTCTCTATTGGAAAGACAGGTTCAGCCAGGCACGCTGCTGTTGTGATAATCACTACTTTGCTGCTAAAACATCAGAAGATGCCTGGGCACCACACATGCAGTGGAGCATCACCACAAGCAAACAGCATCAGGCAACCAGAAGGAAACCCACCACCAGTATGACCCAAGCACCTCTTCTGCCCCAACAACCACCCCAGTTCTTCTGCCAGAAGACTATTTGGGGTTATATTTTCAAAATTTCCTCTCCAGTCACAAGAACCAGAGAAGAACCATTTGGACAAAAACACAGATGCAGGGTCGGTGCCATCAACAAAATCTCCCACTGGTACAGTGCCTCACAGTTTGAGAATGCCTGAAAATCATTTATCAGGCATGCAATCTGATGAAAATTTATTGTGTAACATAATTTAAGCCGTTACTTAATCCTCTGTTTCAATTATTTAGAGAGGTCCTAATAACCAGCGAAACATTCCAAGCCTAACAGAGCATCTCACAAGTGCAGTTCTTATGCCTGCCTTCACTCCAAAGCTCCTATTCCAGGAAAGCATCCATTGCCTTCAGCACCTTGTTCTCCCCCAGCCCTCCGTACATGACTTACCTGGACTGACTCGGACCTGAGGTCAGCCCTGAGCCTGAAGGGCGCTTTGCAGAAGAAACCCTTGCCTCTCCAAAGTTGCCCTTATTTCATTCCATTTTCAGCATGAGAGGAGCAGAGCTGAAATCATCCCCCTACATATTAATCTACTCTCTTAGTGCAGGAGTTCCCTCCTTTCAGATTCTTTTTTTTTTTTTAATTTTGGCATGTTCTGCTGCAAACAGATTTTAAGCAGCCGCTATTGATATGAGCAGAGAGGAATTTTGAATCAGTCCGTTTTGTCTGGAAGTGGCTTTGCTTCACAATTGCTTTTTGTCATCATTCAGACACTGGTGTAGGTTATTTCGTTCTACTCCTTCCTAAAAAAAAAAAGGCAACCAAAAACTGCAGCATTCTTCTGAAAACCCAGCCTCTGCACTGAGCAAGTTTCTTGGACTCCTTGGTGCTGCTGCAGGCCAAACAGCTCTCCATCTCATACCCTATGCTGGGTGAATTGGTGCTGGTCTTCCACCCCAATCACACTTTTCATACTTTTCATTGTAACTGTACAAAGGTTTTGCTAAGACACATCATAACAATTGGAATGAATAAAGTGGCTGGACAGCAAGGTAGCGGGACAATCCAAGTTGGAATGAAGCTTCAGAGGTCCCTCAAAGCAGGGCCAGCTATGGTGCCAAGGCAGGCAGCTGAGGGGTTTATCCAGCCAGGTCTTGAAAATCACCACAGATGGAGACTTCACAGCTTTGGACCCTGCAGAGCCTCTCCTGTGTCAGCTCATGCCCCTGTCCGTTGTGCTCCCACTGTGTACCCGCTTGAAGAGTTTGGCTCTTTCTGAGATGTTTTAGCAGATCAGGTTCTTCAGGGCAACATACTCCCATCTTTGTCTATTACAAGATGATGGACAGATTTAGAGAAAGCCCAGAAAATGAGTGTAAAACAACAGTGATTTCCAAACTAAGACCGGAAATTGTACTTGAAACTTGTGAAAGCCTCTGGGATCCAGACACTTACTGGGGACTAAGTAGAGAAGTCTTGTTCCATTCTTCAAATGCTGGTGCAAGTCCTTTGCCTCAAATATAATGTGAATGGGCCAGGCACTAGTTAAATCAGCAGGCAAGTGTGTTTACTCACAGATTTGTCCCTCCTTCTCTTGCAGGGTGAACATAGACATAAGGAGTTTGGTCAATTTTGCTATGGCATAACTGGGCAACTAGTGCTGTTACACGACATTGTCTGATATTGGCAAAAGACCTGGTTTATCCCTATACACTAAAAAAAATTAATTCTTTATTGCAAGACACACAATAAACAAAGAGATGCAATTATGCAATTCCAGCTTCCAAATGTCAATGAAATGTGAACATTTCTGTCAAGATAACAATTGGTGAAAGCTTTTCTTAAATTTCCTACCTCTCTATCACACTTAGAAGCAGTGGAAAATCTTCTGGAGGAGACCTCCTCCTGCCTTTGCAAGATGTTGTGTTCCATATAGTCACTAAGCTCTGGGTGTAAAGCTGGTGGAAGGTGCTGAGATGAAACTTGGTGACTGGAAAAGCATCCCCTTCCAGCCTTACCCAACAGGAACAGTGCTGCAATTTTCAAACTGTTTCTCCAGGCTCTCAGGGAAAAAGCATACCACACTCCTCAGTGGCATCTCAGTCTCTGAGGAGCTTCCAGAGCAGAGGAGAGCTGGTCTATCCTTGCCAGCCCCTGACTGTGCCACATGTCACCGACATTCCCTCTGCACGAGCCTGTGCACAACGTGGGTAGCCTGCCAGGGGGTGAAGACATCCCCTCACTTTATGCAGAGCAAAGAGAAAAGACACAAGGATAAAGGAGATGTGGGAGCACAAGCTACAGCAAGGCTGGCCTTTCCTTTACCTTGTAAATTTGTGTTTTCACATATAGTCATATTTGAATATTTGAGAGCAGTCAGGAGAGAAAAAAAGGAATGTTTAAAACCAGGAATACAATGCAATTCCCTAAAGAGCTGTCTACCTTCATATCTTGGGATTCCTCTTCTCTGATGGGTCAAAGGGAGGAGGTCACAAGGACTCCTCTGCGTAGGAAAAACTCTCACACTTGGCCATCCTGGAGGCAGAGATAGTCCCCAGACAGAGTTACGCGAGTTGGGGAATGTGGCCCAGCAAACCCAACGCAGACCAGCAGCATTTTCATCAGCTCCAGCCACCACTGGGGCTTCCAGTAGCAGGCACTGGGAGAGCTTCAGTCTTTCCAATTCACCCTGAAATCCCTAAGACGTGTGTGCTGCTGCTCTTCCTCAGCTTGGTCTCATTACACTGACTGCCATCACAGCAGGGTGTGTGCACCAAAACTGCAGCTCTGTCCTCTGCCAGCAGCTTCTCTTCAGCAGGCTCATGCTTCTAAGGTACTGCAGACCCCAGGAAATGCTCCCTGTCACCTTCTGGAAAAGTCTGCAGGAGAAATCTCAACCCGAGGCTGCCCGTTGCTTCCAGAGAAAGTGGGAAAGCTGGTCACCACCCGCTTCTACAGGGATGGACTCCTGGGAAGGGGCCTTGAGCTGCAGTGGGGGAGTGGGGTATCCCCATCTCTATACCAGACAGAAGAGAAGGCAACCCTTGGATTATCCCAGCTGCACTTCCTCCCACCTCTCTTGCTTACTCAAAGACCAGACATTTCAATTCCTGACCCCTCAGACACACATTCTCAGCTCCCCCTGAAAGCTGCAGGGTGCTCTTCACAAAGATGATGCTGATGCAGGCAAGCATTTGCTGGATACACGGTTCCTGTCATGCTCCTTTCCCAGGAAACCCCCACCTCCGCAGCCCCACTGTCACACAGAATACCGGGTGTCATACAGAGGAGTCTGCTGTGATTGTCACCACCCAACATGACATGTCACAACAAGGGGGCACATGCACGGAATTCTGTGCGGTCTTCAGGAGCTCATGCACAAAAAAATGCTCGTAAGGGAGGGCAAAGGAGTGGGAATGCAAAGAGGATGTATTGGCCAAAGGAGCTGTGTTTTCTGCTGCTATTCTAAAAGAAAAGCCTTTCCACTCAAAAAATAAGTGGATTTTCAGCAGGAAGAAACACCATGGCAGGTTTCTTTCTCCTTTTTCAATCTGAACCAGAGCAGAGCCAAAGGAGAAGGTGGTGCATCCCTCCCCATCCCCAGCATTGCAATGAAGGGACATAGGGCTCAGAGAAGAGACTCTATCCTGAGGAGACTTCAGCCTCTGCAGCAGCACATATGTCACATGAGAGCATCTGGGACAGACAGTGGAGCTCTATCAGACACTTTTGCAGAATAACCTGATGATGCTGAACTGGAGACCGTGGTTGACAGCATAGTCTTGAGGCTCGAAGTGCTTTGTGCAGAGAGCAGATCTGGAAAAAACACCTCATGCAGGGAGATGGGGGGTAAAACACCTCATGCAGGGAGATGGGGGGTAAGTGCTACTGTCATCTCCAAAAAGCTGCTGCTCTGTCCCAGTGAAACGCTCCAGATTACAGCTGAGCACCGGTTCTCTCATCTCTTTTTTACCTGTTTAGATTTTACAATTATTGAAAGGTTCTACTGGACAAGAAAATGTATTGCCAGCCTGAGATTTCCTTCTGATTAATCCTCTAAGGACACTCTCTCTGTCTGTTTCCATTTTAACCACCGACTGGCAGAGAGGGCAGCAGTAAGTGTAGGTACACCCCTGCAGCACACACATGCACTCGCCAGGGTGGGAACAGCTTATTCCCACACTGCCCAAACCCCCTGACATGGCTTACCGTGGGGACCAGCACCACAGCCCAGCACTCAGGGAATCAACAACTGCAGCAAAGGGCCAGTGTCACATCCTACCGGCCAGCAGGAGTGCAGCTTTTTCCCCTACAGCCCCTGCACAGGACAGAGGTCATGGGTGCCTGTGCTCTCAGCTGCTGTCTCTCCACCATCCTGCCTGCCTGGACCCCACGCCCTTTCCATTCGGTAGGGGTATTGATCTGCTGGCAGCAATGGGCTGGATAATTAGCCAGGAATTAGGGTTTCTATTACAGCCAGGAGGCTGCCCCAGCTGATTTATCACCTGAATAATTTACTGTGATTGAAAGGAAATTAAAATGAACTCCATTTGACAACTGTGAGCTTTTATGGGCTTTAGTGAAGACTGAAAAGCCAAATTAATAGCCTGGTGTTGTTTGATAGTCTACTGAGAGTAAATATGGGAAGGGTTTTTGTCTCCTGATGTCTGTCCTAGGCTGGATTTTAGAGTTGGGGTTTTTTTCCCTCCCATCAGTAAAGCTACAGCCTGGATCAGGGGAGATTTCAGCTGTAAAAGCCAGAGAACTGCCACTGCTCCCTGTTCCTCACTGCACTGCCAGAACCCATGCTCTCCTTCTCTTTTCTGTGGGCACAGAGGATCACAAAAGCAGCAGAACGGGGGTAAGCAGGCAGTGCCCACCGGCAGCCCCTGGCCCGACCCGGCACCAGCCCCGGCCCCAGCAGTCAGGGCAGCCCACCCCGCTGCTGACGGACCGCGAGCAGGGTGGCCTGAGGAACGGCCCGGGGAAACGCAGCCACCCACTAAATCACCCTGCATCCCATGACCCCCAGTCACCACCTCGGTCCCCTGCCACTCTGGCAAAGTTGGGGGTGCATTTCGCCGTGGTTCAGGGTGCTGACCCCACAGCACTATGTCTTCCCACCCGCTGCTGGCTGGACTGCTTGCTGCACTGAGGAGCTGCCTGCAGAGCTGGCAAAGCAATGCTAGATTCCACTTTGCCTCTTCCTTTGTCTTTATTTTTTCTCAATTTTAGTATTTGTGTACATTTATTAAGCCACATGTTACTGTTTTCTTTTTCTTTTTAACTTGCATTTCATTTAGCACACTGTGTAATGCAGCAGTGGTTAAGAGCTTGCCTTGGAATGCTCAAATCATTTCTGCAAGGGGCAGATTGAGAAAAGACTTGATTGTTCAAACAAATGACAAATTAGTTCCATAATTTTCACGGGACAACATGAAGTTTTGGGAAGACACAAACAAATATTAGCTCTGCATTTCTCAATACAAGTGTCCGAGTATTTTCAGATCCTCAACAGACTCTGTCTACCCAAAGATTCCCCAGGAAAAAACATATTTCTCACACTCTATGGACCAGGACCAAGCACATGGTCCTGCCGTTCACAGAATCATTGCATGGTTTGGTTTGGGAGCAATCTTAAAGATCATCTCATTTCAACCCCCTCTCACTGGCAGGGACACCTTCCAGTAGGTTCATTTCTTCCTTCTGCTTCTCCAGTAACTGCACTTGGGGAATGAGTCCACTTAAAACACAAATGGGTTGTACTTTCTGGCTTTACTAGGACTTTCCGTTATTCCCAAAGATCAAACCCAGTATTGTAGGGGGGATTGTGTATCTCTCTACTCTCTGCTCTTTGCATTCCAACACAGCTCCTAACAGCAAAAAAACCCCCAAGATTCTTCTTTCAAGGCTGGAGCATACTTGGGCAGAAAGCAAAACTTGAAGATTTTTAAAAGGAGTTTATGCCTCTCTCTTGGTCAATTCAGAGAACTCCTTTGCTGCAACTCTCTCTGAATCAGGTTTCGACTTCATGAAATTCTTCCACTTTTTCCAGATCATAAGTAATTTTTGGAGGATTCATTGGCTATCCCAATTCCATTAATCTAAATTCCATCTGCCATCTGCCTATGCTTATCTCCAGATCCACATTTACTTGTACTCCATGTCATGAATACATGTGTTACTGTATGTTTGCCAGGTTACTGGTTTCTGTATGAGCCCAGAATATTTACATTTTATCCAGAAATCAATCCGAGAATAGATACTCAGTTTAATTCTAGCTAGAAGCAATGGGAAAGCACCAGCAAGGGCCTGGGAATTATCTGCTATTAGCAGCAAGCAGTTCTCTTCTAAGTTGGTGACCTACATAGTGTTGAATCTGGTCACATCATGTTATGCCTCATTATGGCCCTGATCTAAAGTTTATTGAAGTCAATAGAAATATTCCTCTTGGCTTCAATGAGTATTCGATTGGACCCATGTGTGAAGCTAAAAGTACAAGAGAATCCATTTCTGCTGTGGACAGAAATTCAGCACGGATAATTCTCTTCCTTATTCTGAGAAAATTAATGCACTGTCTCTCCCACTGAGCCAATCCAGCTGTATATTCTTCACCCTGCGTTTTTCACCCATAGAGGCATCAAGTCTGCTCTTATAGCCGCCACAAGCACATTGGTCCACAAGCTCCAGGCTTGCTGCCTGTCTGCTTCAATGGGGCTTTCCTGCACCCCTCCAGCCTCATGTACATGAAGTCCCCAGCTCTCCTTGACTTTCCTGGGCTTTGGTCTCGAAGAACATCTGCTGTCTGTGCTTTAACTGGAGAATGTGTTGAGCCAACTGTTCACACAACACATGCCACAGGCTTGGCCAGTCTGGGCCAACTTCGCAGGGATGCTGGGGAAAGCTGCTCTATCCTTCTGTCTGGAATCGCAGAAAGCCATTGCAGGACAATCACCCTCACAGCCACACAGAGGGGTTTCGTGAGTACAGCCAGTGCCTCCAGTTCCTCCAGGTCTTAATGACTGTAGGAACTGGAAAATTATGCTGCTCAGTGTTACAGCTCTCTGCACAGGATGGGTGCCGGTTCTGGATACAATCTGAATTGTCACTGCAGTGACCATGAACGATGGGGGTTTGCCTGCAGCAGAGGCCAGACTGAAGTACCTTGGTCTACCACAGGTATAGGTGTACAACACAACTCCAGGGCAGGCAGGTAAAAGCCACTCCTTGTGTCAGTATATTTTGCTCCAAGGGAAGCTGGGATGTTGCCTGTGCCAGCAACAGCAACAGCCTTCCCTGTGGGCAGGGGGACTTCACCACAGAGCCAACACACTGAGGAGCAATGGGGCCCATCCACAAACACACACAGAGAAGCACAGAGAGAATGGAAATTGCTGTGAAGGCTTTCCTTTTCCAAGGCCCGAGAATTATGAGGTATTCAAGTTGCAGGCTTTGTCCCTGGTAATGGAAGAGATGCGCAGAGCTGGTACACAGCAGCCATGAACAGAATGGCAGTGCAACACTGGCGCTGCAAACACACCATTATGTGGATGTCCAGACCCATGCCTGGAAATAAGTTAAATCAGTTTTCCATGAACATTTGCAGCCAGTGCAAATCAATCACGGGCTGTTTGCAAAAAATGAGCACAAAAGGGCACAAACATGAGAGAAAGGCATTCATTCTACAGAAGAATTCATTTTTATAGCAGGGCTGTGCCAGGGGGATGTGGGCCAGGATGCTTCTAGAGTAATGACTCTACGCCATAGTTCCTCCCCATAACATACAGATGTGAAAGGACTCTATGCTGTTTGCACAGATGGTCCTCAGCCCCCAGCTCCCAGCTGCTGGATTTGCTCTGCCATTGGATGTTTCTCATGCTCCTCACATGCAGAAAACACACCCGTGCTGTGGAGCACACACATACATGTGCCCAGCTGCACCACTGGGTGTTAAACTGCAAAACGAGGCAGGTAACAAGTGATGCCTTACTTCTGCCTCCTGAGGCACACCATCTGACAGTCTTTAATGCTAGGAGCACATGGTGGGATCCCTGCCTCACCCAGCACACACAATGATCACTATTTCTCTCAAAGGACTGTCTGATGCCTCATTTCCCTGACACTGTCTGGTCGTTACCTTCTCTCTCAACACGGTATGAGCCCTTTCCCAAAGATAAGTATCCATTCCCCATCGGCGTCTCCATGGATGCCATAGCTTACAGCAGATGTGAAAATGAATATGATTCTTGTCAATCACACAACACAGATTCACGGATTCACAGAATATTCTGAGTTGGAAGGGACCCACAAGGATCATCAAGTTCAACTCTTATGTAAGGGATTGAACCCAGAACCTTGGTGTTATAAGCATCATGCTCTAACCATGTCATAAGGTGAGAAATAACTTAAGAGCCTCCATTTTATACAGGTGAACTGAGGGAAACATAAAGATGGGAAAGTGAAGGAAATGGATTGGAAGTACTTGAAGCAAAGGGCTTGGCAGTGGTGAACAATTACTCCCACACAGCCCATCAGCCCCTCTACCTACATGAAGGGCAATGGATGCTTTTCTAAAGGTAAGGACAAGTTTTGTCCAGAAAATGCATCAGGAGGACTTTGGGCAGCAGGGGCCAGCCCCCATCCAGGGACCAAGCGTGATGAGGCTGCAAATATTGTGCTGTGCAGGAGGGACTTCTTTTCCTCTCACCGTTAACAAGGGCCTGCTCCCAGCACACAAGTGAGGAGGAAGACCTAGAGAAGAGCCACAAAGCAGGCAGGAAAAAGTAACTACAATATCTAGAGAGTAACAATAATTCCAGTAAAATACCTGGAGACCTGCTCAGGTGAATAGTACTGGGACATCAACAAGTTTTTGTGCCCAAGCAAAATTAATGATGTTCAGCTAGCTGCTACTGGATCAAATTTCTAATAAAATGCATAAACAGCAGGTCAGCAGCTTATATCACTCTTCTTCCCACATCCTGTCTCTGTGGGGTGGAGTATCTTTTCCATATTTTTCTCTACAGAAAGAGCTTAGGGGTCCACACATCCACCACTGACTTAGCTCCTAAAGCACCTCTTTGGGGTCCAGCAGCACTTCGAACAGCTGAATATCACAGGCAGATCTTGCTTCAGTACAGCAATCTAGTGCAGGGACAACTCTGGTTTTTCAAGGTACATCATCAATGTCCTCAGTATTTTATTTCTCATTGATTTCTTTGGCCTTACTAAGTGATACAGATACACACAGGTTCTCTGCTTTGGTTAAGCATCATGACATCTTTGCTTGACTCACCAAGGAGGTGAGACATGACTTTCTATAAGGGCTGGGGTTCATACGGCATCCTTGTGAACCACAATGAGTCATACAGATCCCATCTGCTCACGTTGAAAGTTACCCTCACCTACCATCAAAAAGCAGGAGCTGACCTCAAACAGCCACAAGCCCTTAAGCATGGTGCAGCCGTCCAAAAGCAAAGACCATGCTCCAAGCTATATGAAAACAAACAACCACGAATTTCTTCTGTAATTAAATGTGAAAATGACAGGCAACATAGTTCTGTAAAGTACCTTTTGGACCTCACAATGCCACATTTCTCAGCATCTTATTTGACTTCCCAGAGCATGCAAGGAGTACCCTGTTCACCAAAGTAATAGCAGCATATCTCCAACTTTAATAATCTGGCTGCTTAAAGCCATTCTAGTCACAACTCCTTATGTGGGCCTGGGAGATCCTTGCTCCATCAAGAACCAAATATCCCATATTTGATAATTGGGATGACACTTCAGCAACATCCTTATTCAAATCTCCAATTCTTCCTATAAAACCAGTAAAAGTTTATCTCTGGGTAAATGTTCACTCGCTGCTAGACTGTCTCCCATGAGCCACAGCTGGCCATGACTCAGAGGCCCCGGAACACAAAAACAAATAAAAAATCCTCTTCCATCACTGCTCTCTTTGCAACAACTATTTTGACCTGTAAAACTTTTGTGGGGGCAGATCTAACAATACACAACTCCTAAGTGACCAACGCTGAAAAGGCTTGCCATAGGTGTGGGCGCGGTGCCTGTCCTCTCCAGCATCACCCGTGTTCAGATGGGATAACCACCATCTAGTGGTATGTGAAGGCCACTTCACCTTCCAGAGACACCGACGGTTTGGCTTCCCCTCTCTTTCCAGCTCGAGTTCAGATCCGCAGAGTTTCTCAGCACATACAAATCAGGGAAAACACAAAACCAGCAGAAGCTGGTGAAAACAAATGTCTCTGTGAATGAAATAACAACTGACAGACGTGAGCTTAAAGGCATGAGGAATTTCTGCTCTACCGTAGGACTTTCAACATAAGTGAGTAAAAAAATTTTAAAAGTTTTTTAAAAAGTATGCTAATACACATTCCTTAACTGAAGCCACAGTGGTAATACGCTGCCATGAGAGAATCTCCAGTGGCCCTCAAAGGTATAGATTCCTCCAAAGCAAATCAGTGTTTGGCTGCAATTAGAGAAGTCCATCCACCTTGCTAAAAAGCATGTCTGATATTAAGAACACTGAAGATTAATGTTTGAATACATCATTAAGTAGCAAGCTAGACCAATATCAGTACTGACAGCAATGTATTAATTTCTACCTCATTCTCAGCAGCTAAATTAAATACTGCCACCCAAGAAGAAGAACACAGAGAGACGTAGCTCATCAGTTTTTGCATGTGCTTCTATACGGTGCCTGCAAAAATGGAATTTTCCCAAAATATTAGTGCCAAGTCCTCCTCAAAGACACTGTAGATCTGTAGGTGCAATTAATTTACCTTCACATACTAATTGGGTGTTTCTCTCAGCAAATGGCAAGTTACATGTCTAATAAGCCACTTCTGGATACAAAAATCTGATTTGTGTCCACAATCATGCTCACTGTGAACCCAAATTAGGCACTGGGGTTTGCAAGCTTTCTCTTGTTACCTGCACTGTCTGCTTTTGATCTAACAAAAACATCAGAAGCTATAATGCTCTTTAAAGACTCATTTGATACAACTGGTCCAGATCAGGTGTAATTTCATACCCAAACACTTGCTAATGTTTGCACAATGAGTGTTTTCCTCAACCTCTTAATAGGCTTTTATGGCTAACATGGACTTGACTGAAACAAGCTTGACAAGACACCTGTTTCTCCATGTTTCTCTACTGAAACTCTGAAAAGCCTTTGGAGATGTCCACCACAGACCTCTGCCAGCAGAAAGCATATCAGGAAAATATGAAATATTTGCAACAGTACCTGCTCTGGTTTGATGGGCTCAGTTGTTGTGAAAATGTCTGAATAATGTTGCCTCTCGAAGACACGATCCAACACTTCTAACTGCTGCTGGGTGAAAAGGTCTCCTCGCATCTGTTTCCGAAGAAAATCTCTGCTTGGGAGAGAATGGCCATTTGGTACTGGAGATTCCTGAATACCTTTCAAAGAGGAGAGAGAAGAGGAAAAGTAAGTGGTCATCTCAATGATGTGACCTACAGAAGGATGTCTCATTTTATCCCTTGAATAGGTGTAGGTACCGTGGAGCTATGAAGACTTTTTGAGAGGTTAAATTGCTGGAAAACACACTGGACAGCCTTCCATTACAGACAACCCTCAATCCATCAATGACTTCACGCACAATTTAAAGGCAGAACACGGGATAATGGTCACATTTTTGCCTGCATTTCTTTTATCGTGCCTCCTGGGAACCTGTCTGATTCATGGTTTGTATGCAGAAGAATACAGAGGATAAGCAGATGGCCTGATGATGATAGCCACAGTCAACTTGGGTCAACTCCAGCAGAACTCTTTATCTGGTCACTACCCACTGTCCACTGTCACCTTTCTGTGCTACCTGCAAGTCCTGCTCAGCTCCATCCCATGCTGAGCTCTGAGCTCTGGTGTTGGGAAACATGGGCTCTCCATGAAGCACTATCAGTAGCACTGGCCAGACAACCCCCAAGCACCGGAACAGCCTGAGTCGTACTAAGGTGGGGAATCCCTGGGCTGAGTTACCACTGCAACACCCTCAGCAAGGCCCAATCCAAGACACATTCCTGACACTCCAATTCACTTTGTATTTCTCCATCTTATCGGCAGGATGCAAGCCTGGCCTCCAAAGTAAATTTTCCTCCTTATCCCCTTTGTCAAAGATTTTTAGCGGGAGTCATAAGTGACTGCCCATGGCTGAAAAGCCATGAGACAAGTTTGAAAAATGTTTGATTGGCAGTCTGAAAAGACTGCAATACAGGGACTTGTTTCAATTTGCTTTTTGCAGATTCACAGTGGTTTTCTACTTTTCCTTCACCTGTCAGCGCTGGAAATATATCTTTTATGCACTGAAAGCTGAGGTCTGCAGTATTCCCAGGACTCCAGGAGGTGGAACTCCAAGAACAACAGTAAATATCAGATTTCTTCTCCAGATGGCAACATCGAACTAGACAGAGAGTGGAAATGTTTTAAAAATAGAATCTTGCTGCCAGAATAGTTCTGAGGAGCAGAATTCAAATGCATCCTTAACAGCAAGATTTCCATGAGTGCTGCAGTGGCTTACAGTCCAAGAAGTCTGCAGAGGAATAACATCACCCAGACCTCCTCTGGCAGATTCTGCATCAAGTTTTGTGATGGAAAATATAGAGGTGATCTGCACAAAAATAGCTCATTGCTGCAGCCATCTGTTGTGTCCACGGTGCTGACCATCAGTGACACAAGCGACACTTGGTGGACAAGATTTTTCACAAAGGACTATTGATTTGAGATCATCCTTCAGCAGAGATGGACTTTGCAGAAAATGCTCTCTATCCAGCAAACTGGGCTGCTTTAAGGCACAGTTCTGGGGGACACTGGGGGACCAACACAGGGTAATATGTCTTTCAACTTCTGTTGTTAACACTGAATTTAAGCAGAACACTCCTTATACTGAACAGGCATTTGATGTTAGCAATTAATGCTGGAAACTTCCTTTTCAATTTGAGATCGGCAATTTCAGTGACAACAAAACTGTTTAGATAAAGTCATGCAATTTTATCAAGGATAGATGATGTTGGCTTTTGTAAAGTGTAAGTATCAGTTTATTCCACAGAGGAAGAAAAGCAAAACCCTGAACCTGCGCTCTGAGTAGGAAGTCTGTTAAAAAATACAGAGGGATGCAAGAAAGCGGTGTATCTTTAAATCATTTGTTTTTCTTTTTTTTTTACTATTCTAAATCAAATAATATCTAATAGACCTAGTGCTGGGTTTAGTCAACCATGGCTTATAGCATTAAAATTCTGGTTGCTTGCTGCATGGTAGCACAGGGCCAAGGAAACCCTGTCTCTGGAGCATGAAAACATTGGCTTTAAATTTCAGGTTAAACTAATGTTAGTCACAATTTGGCATCAAAGTTAAAGCTTTATGCAGTTTTGGGATAAAGGGGAAGACAAGAGGGAGTGAAATGATACAAGACACAGCATGACCTGAAAAATTGTCTTGGTGGTGCCAGTACAGTCTGTGCACTTTTTGTGCACCCAGAGATCAGGTGTATAATGGGATCCCCTCATGTTTGAAAACAGAGCAGCAGTCCCACCTTTCACCAGCAGCACTTTTATTATGGAGTGCAGCTCCAGATTTTTGGGAGTGAAGACACTGGAGAAGAGGAGGCAGATGAAGGCAAAGCCCAGGAGAGCAGACTCAGCCAGGGACAGGTGCAGGGGCAGCATACTGCTGGGAGGGGGCTCCAACCCCAGATCCCAGAGTATGGCATCCAGAGGGGCAGCTCAGCGTGGGCATGGATAAAGGCACCACCATGTGTCTGTGCAACCACGTCCATTCATCCATCTCAGCTGCCCTTCCTCCAAGGGACAGAGAGGCAGGGGACAACCCTAGGCCACTGCCACCAAGGCACAAGGAAGAGGAGGGTATTTCTCTCTGCAAGGGAAGTATGAAATTATGTGGAGATGGTAGTGGGGCTCTGGAGGGGTTTGGTCTCAAGGTCAGAATTTGGTACAGTGCTAGAAGCGCAATATATGCTGCCAGCCAGAACAGTCTGCCAACCCACACCATTTTGCACATCCCCAATTGCCACCATCTCCAAATGCTGTCCCGAGGACCTAAGATGGGATCAGTCTCCAAGACACACATCCCAGTGCAGTCAGGCTGTCCTGGGATGAAGAATAATGCATGCAGGATTTGTGCCTGGGAGAGACCTGGGCAGGAGTGGGACAGGACTGGGACCACTGGGATGGCTGTCACTGCACCAAAGGAAGCAGCCAAACCTCCCTCGTTCTCATTATCACCTGCTCTCTGCATCCTGTGAACAAAGGAATAGCTTGTATTTTTGCACTGTGTCTCGCAAATTCAGACTAATTGCAAATAAATTCTGGATTCCATTGTAGAACTAAAGAACTTCCTGTACACTGCACATGACACGTAGGAGTTCATGAAGACCTCCAGGATGTGTTTGCTGTTAGACATTATATAAATAATACCATTAACATTATGCATTGTCTAACTAGAATATCTTCAATAATTAAAATACTGTTAGAAAGTTTGAAACAATTTGATTTATAAATAGGCACCAGGGAGTGGTAAAAACTTTTTTCATATAATCAGTGCATCCACGTAGGAGGGTTATGTTTTATTGACAGTAGAACTACATGTATACCTACCTATTCTACAAAACAATTATCTCTCGATTCAATGGCATCTTTCCAGAAATCCTGATGAAGAGCACAGATATAACACTCTCCTTAGTACAAAAGATGACATTCTTCCCAAACAAACATTCCATCCCTTATCTCTAGTAGATTGTGCATATGAACAAGATGATGCCATTAGCCCACAACTTCCTGAACTACCTCTTATGAAATGCATTGAGATGCAACACACTGAAACCTGCCACAATGCCCCAGGCACAGCCTTCACGTCTCGCTCCTCCAGCACTAGGCTCCAGCACATGCCATGCCTGCTTAAGCAGTCACCCTACCATTTGATCCAAGTCCCTCCCAGGCATCCTATCCTGCTCAGGACACTGACTCAGTTTCCCATAAGTGCACACAGCTTGGAGAGCGATCCCACCTGCAACCCGCAGCTGGAAGACTTGTCACGTTGGGGACGTGTCTGAGCAACCTCCTCCCTGGTTCCAAACTAACTGATGGGCATTTTCTCGGCAGGGAAAAATGCAATCCTTTCTCGCTGTGAAATGCATGGACACCTTCTCTTCACATCTCACCCAGAAAACTGACCTGTGGTTTCACAACAAAAGCCAGACATGCTGCTAAATGAAACTGGCTTGCCTCAGGCATAATCTTAGTATCAGACACAAGCAAAGATTTTCTATGGCTAGCCATAGTCTGAACTACCCAGGAAAAGTCTGCCAAGGGTTAGGCACAGAAGAGGTCCACCTCTGAGAAGAGATACCACCCACAGACTTGCTGACAAAAGACTGCCAAAATGATACAGATATAATTCAGAAAATATGGAATCACTGCATATTTGGGTCAGAAGGGACCTTACACACCATTGAGTTCCAGTCACCTGACATGGGCAGGGATACCTTCCACAATTTATGTTGCTTAAAGTCCTGTCTGACGTGGCCTTGGACACTGTGACTAATACATCTTCGTTAATTAAGAACAAGTTATTTTCTGAGGACCTAAGCAAATGGCAAATCAGTTTAAAGAAATTGATAAATTGAGATCTCATTTTTCTAACATGCTTGTAGGGTTAAATACTCATCCATGACATGCTTTCTGAAACAGCAGGAGAATATTTGAAATTGCTAAATACGGCTAAACCAGAATTTTAGTGATACTCGCCGCACAACTCACTTGATTTAAAATACTATTTCTAAGAGTACAGACCAAAATAAGAAGAACAAAAGACCCTGTCTTCACAAAACACTAAAGCATGTTTAAAAGCCCTAAGATTAGTATGAAAACAAGGCAAAATATAGAAATACCAGTAAAAAGCACTGAAATATAGAAAAGGTTCAGCTCCACCTTTTTTTATATTGATAAGGACAGCGGCACAATTTCAGATAGTGATAGGACAAGGGGGAGTAGTTTTAAACTGAAAGAAAAGGGATTTAGAGTAGATGTTAGGAAGAAATCCTTCCCCTGAGGGTGGGGAGACCCTGGCACAGGTTGCCCAGAGAAGCTGTGGCTGCCTCATCCCTGGAAGTGTCCAAGGTCAGGTCAGATGGGGCTTGGAGCAACCTGGGATGGTGGAAGGTGTCCCTGCCCATGGCAGGGAATGGAACGAGGTGGTCTTAAAGGCCTATTCCAACACAAACTGTTTTATGAATCTATGATTCTATTTAAATACTGTAGTATAGTGTGAGACAGACACTGCCCTGGTGCAGTTCAACTTGAGAGTCTCAGTGCGGTGACAAGAGCTAAAAAACAGGTGCCAACTAGAAATCCAGGTGGACTAACATTTCCAGTGCTATTAATAATAAAGATGTACCATGAACTGTGCACCTCCGTTGTAGATCTGTCTGACGTGGTGCTCTTCTGAAGATAACAGGAGTCTACTGGTTTCAGATTTTTAGGTTGTTTGTTGTCTTTTTTTTTAACAATATATTTTTACAGGGTGAATCAAGGAAATACCTAGCTAGTACTATGAACAGCCTACATTCATAAAGGACATGATTTCTGTCTCTAATTTGTACTGTCCAACTTCATTACCTGTTATCATACCTAATTACTCCACCTTATAGGGAAATGCAGGCTAATTAGGGAGGATGTTATTCACCACATTTAAAACATTATGAAGCAAATGAAATATTACTAGGAGGCAAAAAGGTGATTTGTTTTCTTGTAGCATGCCTGTAAATTAGTCCAGAGAAGATAAAAACTCTGTTTAATTACCACATGGAAGGTTTTGTTTAAAATGTAAGCTGAATTTTCATACCACCTTCTCAGGATTGTGTGCATTTGGCAGACAGCTGCCTCATGCCCTTCCCAGCAAAGCGTTGGTTTCAGGACAACATACGTGGAGAGAGATCTTTGTATTTACACTGTTCAAGTTTTCTAAGCCCTGTTATTTATTTTTTTCAAAGGACAATATCACTAAAAAGTATCTTTATATTTTGAAGTGTATATAGCTGATCACCGTGCAAATATTTTCAAGAGAAATCACTATATTTCAGAGAGATGGGTATGAGTTTTGTCACAGATCAAAGTGAGAAAGAAGGGGAAAAAAAGATAAATCATCAGAGATCCAAAAATACTTTTCATTTGGAGAAGATATCAGGCCATTTCGATGGCACTGATAGAGTCTCTGCTCTGTCTCCATTACCCACTGAAGGCAGCCGGAGTCGGGAGCTGACTACGCTAGATTATATTCCCTATAAGATGGTCACCAATATATATATATATGATCTTCAACCTCTATTGATTGACCAATTTCACAAGCAAAGACTGGTGAAATGAAGCTGAAATGAACATCATGCTTTAACTCATTGAACCCATCAGGCCTGAGTTAATCTCACTGCCCACTGTCTCTGATAGAATTCAATTGATCAATCATGTTTCGGTGATAGTACCATTTCAGTGGCTTATTGCTTCTTCATTTCAAGCCTTGACCTGTTAGATATACTTGGACCAGCTCAGCTCCTTCTGGAGACACAGAGACCCGCATCTGCCAACAGCAGTGTATTGTCCTGCTTCAGGCTTGTGAAAACTCAGGGGAGCACTGGTGAATACTCCCACCTTCACACACTGTTTTTACAGGTATTTTACCAACTTTGCATTCAGGATGGGTGTGAGGACATGAGGAATCTGAATGGCCCAAGTCCCCTACCTTCTGGTCAGTGCTTGGACAAGCAGGGACACTACTGGTTTGGTGGTCATCTGGCTCCAGCCCCTGTGTGTGGCAGAAGCGGCACATACCGCTAGTACACAGGCAGACTGTCCCCAGGACAGTCCCAGCTGGACACTGCCAGCACACCTGCACACTCCACAAGCACAGAGCTGGCCAGGGTTCACCATTCCTGTGGCTGGCACTGGGTGGCAAGGGGTCTTCAGTGATGTCTCACCTGCCATCTAAATGCATAGCCAGCCTGGGTGCATCCCATTTGCCCCCAGCCTGGCCTCCCTCCTGCCCTTTGCTCCTGCAGAGTCCTCTGCATGCTGGAGCCAGGGACCATTTGGACTTCACTTCCACCTTGGTCCCAGCTGCCCTTACCCCAGCCAGCAGCAACTGGAGGGTCCCTGGCTCTTCCCAGGCTGCCTTCACCCCATGCACAGTCTTGCAGACAAGGCTGCATCTCCCTGGCTCCCTGAGGTGAGCCCTCAGCACACCACACTCCTTCCAGCAGCACCCATCCACACCATAGAGAGTGGCCAGCCCATGCCTGTACATCCAGCACCAGATTTGCACTGGCTCTGGGGAATGGAAGAAGCAAGACAAAAGGAGCAGAACCCTGTCATTGGCCTGTCAGTGCTGCTCTTCCTAAAATGCTCGTCAGCACAGCGATCAGCACTTTTATCACTAACCAGGCACCTCATGTCCTTCACTGAGGACTGATGGAGCTCTCTCCACCATGAGAACATTTGTGTCTTCTCTGTAGGGCAGCTGGAAGTCCTCCCTAATGTACGAGCTGGAGCCAAGCTGTATACCCACAAGATGTACAAGTTGGAGCCATGCTGGTACACCCTCGAGATGCCACCCCACAGCATTGCTGCAAAGCTGCACCACCAAGCTGGTTATGAGCATCACCATCAAAGTGGTTTGTATTTAACTGAACAGATTTCCCATGAGATGACAGCTGTCCTACTCCTAATTTTAAGCATGCAGTAGTCATATATGGAAATGATCTTATGTATCTCCTAGGAAAAACCTGCCATCTCCCCTATCCCACATGCAACAAAGACATGGTGGGATCTTGCACCTCAGCAGCCCAAATGTTTGTGAACCTGACAGCCTATACATCTGAGCAAACACTTGTGCAAATAGTGCCACTGAGTGGAGCTGGACTGCTTGTGCACCTGCCCTGGCTACCATCAAGATGGACTTTGCTCACACCTCAAGCCTTGCACATAGAGCACACAGGAGACAAAAATCTATGGAGCAGCATGGGCTGACATCCTGAAAGTCTCTAGCCTGGAAGCTGTCAGTTTAGCCCCCATGCAGCATCCTTGAGGAACCACAGTGATGCCCACAGGCACCAGCCCTGCCATGTGGCAGAGTCCACCTGAGAACAGTGGCTGGAGGGAACTGATGAAACCGCTGGAAGTTTTGTGAACACTCTTCTGCTGCAGTTTTATATTTAAAAAACAGCAAAAATTATGNAGAGAGGAAGGCTGAAAGGAAGAAGCTGAGTAGAACAGAGCAGATGCCCCAAGCCTGGCTTGCAGACAGTGGGAACATGCATCCTACCATGTCGACTGGGGCCACAGGAGACTGTAGGCACTCGGAAAAGCCTCTGGGTCCATGGGACCCCTTGGCCAGCTGCAACATGATGTGGAAACATGTTTGTATTTCTGTGATGTCTATAGTAACTCAGGTGAGCTGTAACTCCAGTAATTATATATAAAATATCATTACAAGTTCCCTAAAAAACACTTGCCCAAAACCGATTCTTTTCCTAATCCATTTTTGTAAGCTGTGTTCAGCTTTAGAGACATGCACTTGATATCGTGTACTCCCAGCTCAAAGGGAATTTCTAATTGGCTGTTAAAAGCTCACTGAAGCAGTTTTAACATAGTTTATACCTACTTCCATATCATGTCATAGCACATCTTTTCATCACTTCTTTCAAAAAATAATTTCTATGTATGCTGGGACGACAAGGACTAATGCAGGTTGCAGATGAAACTGTGCTCTGTGTAGCTTTGAAAATGCTAAAATG
Organism: Ptilonorhynchus violaceus; assembly: GCA_013397565.1. Taxonomy (NCBI): domain Eukaryota; kingdom Metazoa; phylum Chordata; class Aves; order Passeriformes; family Ptilonorhynchidae; genus Ptilonorhynchus; species Ptilonorhynchus violaceus. Next base: position 41,139 of record VZRJ01003155.1, on the reverse strand, counting down.
GCCTCTGGTTACAAATAACCAGGAAAGAATTTACGGCTCTGAAAAACATTAGGAGACAGAAATTTGACAGCCAAAGGAACAGTGGTGGTAAGACATGCAGCCCAATGGGGTCTGCACAAAGAGTGACCAGCTCAGGACCAAGAGCTCTGTTGCATCCTAGCAAGCTGTGCCTCAGGGGGGAAGCCTTCAAGCAATGCAAAGCTCCTAAGAAATGCAGAGGACTCGCAAACAGCAATGCTACTCCTCCTAAAATGCAAATTCCTAGCAAAACATTCAAGCAATACCACCAAGATATGACAAGGCTGGCTTTCCTTAAAGCAAAGAAGAGAAAAAGCCTGTGGAGGAGGCAGCTTGCTCCGCCAGCAGCGGTGCTCTTCACCATCTCACAAATGGAAGGTGTCCATCCACACTTCTTGTGCAATTATCCACAAAGAGCACTAAAAAAAGCAGAGTACCTGCAGACTTTTCTTGTGCGTAAATTAGATACCCCCTAATTTTATGAAATCTCAAACAGTGGTCTCAAGCCTGCAAGTGTTGATACAAAGAAGCAACCAATGTCATAGAAGAAGTCAGTATAATGGCTTACAACCATAATGAAAAACACAGAAATAAAACACCGTTATAAAATACAATATGATTTCTACAAGTAACACAAAGTGCAAATGTAATGACATTTTTGTATATTTTACCCACATGCATTAGTTGGGAGAAATTATGCTTTAAAAGTCTTTCACAGCTGTGTAATGTGTTTTTAACACTTCAAAAATTTCTGTGTACTTCCTACACCTAGGAGCCACATCTGTCCATCCATCTTCCTTTGGCTGCACTTTCTGTCTACCTGAACACAGACACTCTCTGCCACAGTGACCATCAGCTGGAGTGTGCCCAAGCCACCATGACACAGTTTGCTGCCTGTGGCATGGTCTGGCAGCTCCCAAAGCCGGGGAGGTCATCACCTGTGCCCAAGGGATTGGCACTGACAAGAGGTCCCCACAGCTGCACCCACCTTATGCTGGATAATCAGCATCCTCCAGCCCCAGCATCCATTTCCAGGAGGGAGGGCACAATGCTGCTGCCACCACCCCAGCTCTCACCACTGCAATTTGGGAGATGCTATCTGCCTGCACAGGAGGTGCTGTGAATGAATGGGGTGTGCAGAGCAAAATTTGGTGGGATGAGTGGTGAACACTGTCTCCATAAACGTCTCTGAGGCTTTCGACATGGTTTCCCACAGCCTCCTCCTGGAGAAACTGATGGGATGGAAAAGTGGGCTCACAGTAACCTTCTGAACTTCAACAAACACAAAAGCAAAGTCTGGCACTTGGGAAAACATAATCCAGAAGCACATCACAGGCTGGAATCAACCTGGCTGGGGAGCAGGTCTGTCTAAGGGACCCTGCAAGTGCTGGTGGACACCAAACTCAGTGAGAATGACCAGTGTACTGCTGTGGCTGAGAGTCAGCAGGGTGCTGGGCTGCATCAGCAAGAACATTGCCAACAAAGCCAAAGAAGTCATTGTCCCACTCCACTCAGCATCTGGAATGCTGTGCTCAGTTTTGGACCCCTCTATGCCAAACAGATGTGGACAGGCTGGAGATGCTCCAGAGGAGAGCCACAAAGATGATCCAAGGACTGGGAAGCTGCCATACTAGCAAAGGCTGAGTGATCTGAGTTTGTCCAGCCTTAAGAAAAGAAGGCTTAGAGGAGACCTTATTGCCATGTTCCACTATTAAAAGTGTAGCTACAAAGAAGATGGAGACTCCCCTTTTACAAGGAATCACATGAAAAATGAGTACATGTGAGTCTTGGGGAGATTCCAGCTGGACACAAGGCAAAAATTATTCACAATGAGAACAAGCAGCCACTGAAATAACCTCCCCAGGGAAGAGCTGGATTCCTCAATGTTGGGCACTTCTAGGATTTGGCTGGGCAGGGTGTCGGACTGTCTCATCTAGACCGTGTTTGTGTCAAGAAAGGTTGAACCAAACAATTCTTGAGGCCGCTCCCAGCCTGGTGTTTGAGAATTCTATATGAAACAAGTAGTTGATGACCCAACAAAAATGATGTGCCTCTGTACATGCTTATATTTTATGGTTCTGCTTTAAATGTTCTGACACACTGGAGACTGAACAAAATTAAACAGCCAAGATTTTACTTTTAAGGAAAAACAGTGTAGCTCTTTTCTAATTGCAGTAATTAATTAGTGTCATCTAAACATTAATTATTTATCCTGCAGTAAACTTAGCAGTCTACAGCACAACTCCCCTGACGCTGCGCTTATCACACAGAAACCCTTATTAANAATAATTAAATATATATATATATAATTTATTTAATTTTATGTATATATAAATGTATATGGGGAGAGGAAGAAAGAGAGAGATGGCTAGATCTTGGCAAATAATTTTTGAAGACCACTGTATCCAATGTTTCCTCTCTGTTTCCAACAGCCAGCTGTTGGCAAACCAGTGGTTTCCATGACCCAGTGACCATGGTCTGAGAGTGAATCCTGGCGTGGCAGACATGGTCTTGCCTCTCTGTGTTTGCTTGGTGCTGCAGAAGTCAAGGGCAGGGGATGTGACTCTGACTGCACTGCAAAGCTGCAGTGATGGGGAAATTTTTGAGAGTTTTTTTCTGTAGAAAAACACTTATAGACTGAAACAGAATCTTGTTCGCAAGCAGAGATCATTTCTGAAGAACTGTGCGACACAAAGACCTACTGGGAAAAACACTGCTCATGTCAAGAGGCCCCATCCTGAGACTTTAAAATGAAATTTATTTTAGCTTTCCAGTTCAAAATCATTCCAGTGCTTAAATAGAAATTAATCAGCTTATATGGAATCATAGAATCACAAATTCAATTACATTGGAAAAGCTCTTTAAGATGGTCGAGACCAGCCATTTACCCAGCTCTGCCAAGACTACCACTAATCCATGGTCCTAAGCACAATGTCCACATATTTTAAATCCCACTAGGGATGGTGTCTCCACCACCATCCTGGGCAGCCTGTTCCAATGTTTGACAACCCTTTCAGTGAAGAATTTTTTCCTAATATCCAATCTAAACCTCCCCTGGTGCAACTGGAGGCTATTTCTTCTCATCCTGTTACAGAATCCCAGTCTGGTTTGGGTTNTCTTACAAAGATCTCTTGAGCTGGAGAGCTTGTTCCTGCAGCTTCAGTTGAGACAAAGACTCCGGGAATAGCCTCACCACACCAGCAGGTGAGGCTGACCCTAAGCCTGTGCCAGTTTTAGTAATCTCACGTATTTCCATCCTGTCTAATGAAATAACTTCTCAAGGAACATAATNGGGCCTCACCACCCTCACAGAAATGCATTTCCTCCCAATGTCCCATAGAACCCTGCCCTCTGTGAGTCTGAAGACATCACTCCTTGTCCTATTACTTATTTATCTGTCTATCTATCTGTCTATCATCTACATTTATAAGTCTTTAAAAGTAAATAAGCCGTCACTCCTCATGACTGACGAAGCCTGGGTGGGCACCAGTCTCTCCTCACCCAGCAGGTACTCCAGTTATTTAAGTAAAAGACAAGGACTTTTCCTTTAAAACGGTTTACAGAATATTTAGGAGAGGTTCATTATAATTTTTCATGGTTTCACTTCCCCATCTCTCTTTTTGACTTTATTCCCTTTAGGAAGAAAGGAAACACACTCAGGATGTATGCTGCCTGAAATTTTTCTTCCTTACGTACATACAAGTGTGTATATATAAACATTTACACATAGCCATGGGTTCTTCACAGAACCATGCAGAATCATGGCCACTTCCCCACATCCCAGACAAAGGCAGAGCCAGCAAGACAAAACCACACAGGTTTCACAAAAATGACTGGATTGCACCACTCTGCTTTTGGGCAAAATCTCTGAAAGATACCTTTTCTTAGAAAGAAAGAAAAAGAAAAAAAGAAAACTTGCAACTGCTGCACAAGGGCAATGGCCAGGGGCTTGGACAGGGAGGCCGTTAACCCCCCTAATAGGAAGTGAGGGGTCCCTCAACCAACATCCATGCCAATTTTCCTCTCCCTGGAGGCATTGTGGCAGGCAATGACTGCCACTTATCAGAGTCTGCCCTCTTATCAACACTGGGATTAACTGAGAGCACACCGCTGGCACCCTACACCTGACATCATCCCCCTGATGCCCACCTGCACCAGCTGAGCCCCTCAAGCGCTGTCAAATCCCATCCGCTGTCGTGCCCTGTGCTTGATTCTCGGGAAGGCACCCTGTGCCCAGGGACTACCCACCAGTTCCAACACCTTTTCATGCCACTGGAATGTGGGCACCACTCGTTACCATAACACACTCAATTGTTCTCAGCAGTGCTCCAGCAAATAAAGCCATTAATTACAGCCTTTCCCTCAGTCGCTGTTGGCTGGAGCAGCAATCAATGTGCAACCCCTCATTGCCTGCTCTCAGGGAGCAGAGACAGATGCCATAAAAATGATCCGCAGCCCGCACTGAGCCCCGCCGGCGGCTGTGCCCAGGAACGGCCGCCACGCTGCTTTGACACGCGATACCATATTTATTTGGCCTGCCACAGCCGTGGGGGAAGGCATCCCATTAGGCGATTATTTTTATCTTATAACGTCAATTTACTTATACTGATTGGCTTCCTGCCGCCAAATATCAATTAACTTGCAAATGCCTGCTGAAGCTTATTTTATGTCTCTTTCCCTTTCCCCTTATTTCCCTTCTTTCTTTCCTTTTTTCTCCCCTTCTTTTTCTTACGGAGAGAGAGAAAGGGAGGGAGAACCCTATGTTCAAACATAATTTAGTTTATTTCCCTTTCCGTATCTCAAAGGAAAATCTATATCTCCCCCTGGAAGGCCATTTGCCCTCTGTTATTGGGAGCTGAGGTATAACAGTGGTGGGCAATTTGTTTCAACCAGCTATCACCAGCCCATCAGAGAACTCCTCAGGACCTCTGCCATCTCAATGCAATTGTATCTGGTATTGCCATTTATGATTTAACAGCTGCCAGTACTCACCAGATGAACGGGTTTCAGATCTCACAGAGTGTGCCCACCCTATTCCCTCCTGCCACAGCTGCCTCGTGTCCCAAGGTGCTCATCATCTTAATGATGGAGATCTCCGCTTGTCCCACTCTGCTTGTCCCAGTGGCAGAGACCCTTGTTAGCTCAAGCTGCTGCCCCCTGACAGTTGTGTCTCAGGAGGCAACAGGGTGGGCAGAGCTGCCAGACGTTGTAAGCTGTTCCCATGACAAATATCTGCACAAGTGGGCTTTGACATATGGTGAGCACCGGGAGCAGGAACCTGTCCAGTGGCTGCAGGTGAGCTCTACTTACTTTGTCATGGGGATGGGGACTGAACCTGTGCAAACCCACCACCCAAGCAGCACTCAGTCTCCTCTGACCTGGGGAAAAGTCTAACCAAGACATGGCACCTGCTGGCACCTACACCAAAGCAATGTGTAAGACACCCGCCCTTACTGCTGTGACCTTTCAGAACCAGTGGAGACCTTTGGCACAAGACCTCAAAGCATCACACTTCACAAGCAAACACACACCCCATCACGATGTCCTCGAGCATCTCTGCCTGTGCCTGCAGGGAGAGGGAAAGAGGATGGTAGCACATCACACTAATGGGGCTGGAGGGCTTGAGGTGAGCATCAGTGATCAAACCAAACATCCCTGGCAGCCAGAGACTGACCACAGCAGTGGGAACTGGAGGGGGACCAAGAAGGTAAAGCAGAGCTGAAATGCAATCAGGATGAAAAGGTGAATGCCAACCAGCAATGAAGAGGTGAAGTCCTGCAGGTGCAGACCACACCTGACCCAGCAGCACAGCAGTGATCAAACCCCTCCTGCCCACACAGCCACTGACTTCCCACAGAGGGCATGGGTTCACCAAGGAAAAAATAGGCAGAGCACAAGTCCAAGAAAAATCAGCTACAACCTTCCTAGATGCAGAGGAAGCCTTTATGCCTTTACCTCCATTGCTCTCCAGTGCTGCACGCACACACTGGGCCCATGAATAGGTGCAGAGAAAGAGGCATGCAGGGGTGCAACATGAGAGCAAACACACTGCCACACATGCACCTTCATCCAGCCAAGCACTGAACACATTGTAATGTAGCAAGGATCTCCTTATCAGCCAAGTCCTACCTGTTACTAGTGTTTGTAATGAATCCAAAAATTCTTTGGCAACTTAGAAAAATGCAGGTGACTGTATTCTGGGCTTGTCAGCTACCAGGGTGATCATCACAGTGTTGGCAATTATCTTAACAGCAAGGTTTTGGACAGAAGCTGTATAGGTTCAGCAAAGGCTGTTTTAAAACCCTGGGCCCATGTGCTTGAACAATGCAGTCAGAAAGCAAGAGAATGAGCCATGAGGAAAGCACCAGTGTGCACATACACATCTATAACTGTCTCTTCACGTAATACATATATACACTGTATGTATATGCCTGCATAGTGACCATCTATATGCCATCTGTCCATCCATATAGTTATTACCTATGTAGAGATGTTCATAAAGAAAAAATCAAGGGTAATAGAAAAGACCTCTGCACTCTTGGCAATGGTGATTATTGACTGGTTCATTCAGTGCCTCATGGAGATAGTGTGACTGCCTGGGATGTACCTTGCAGGTTTCTAAACTGAAGGCTCCAGAATCAATTTTGTGGTAACTGGTTAGATGTGACTGGCTTACAAACTCAACAGGGGTGTCAGGAAGCAAATTCAAGCAGCATCATTATTTTTTTTTAAATATCAGGGGTAAGGAAAACCTCCTGGCTGGGTGAGTCACAGGACAGAGCAGAGGTTAACAGTTTTGACTTATTTTCATCTCCAAGGTGTCAAACGGGTGCACAGCAGGCCATGGCTGGTGGTACAAAGCGATGCTGAAGCTCACAGCTTGCACAGGAAGATTTGTCACTCCTGAGGTGAGGACAGTGCCAACAGCTCACGCTGGGTGAGACTGGCTTCCCTAGAGATCACCACTTCCTTCGCTGTCAGAGGGGTCCACTCTTCATGGTGGCTATGTGCCAAGGGCAGCCCCCAGCCTGTGCCCGCTGCCCTCTGGGTCTGCCCGACTTCCCCTGACCACCACTGCCACTGCACCAGCTCCTCTCACAGCCTCCACAGGAAGCAGTGCTCTGCAAGAGAGGGGCAGGACAGAGAACGTGAGCTTCTTGGAAAGCTTGGCAAGAACTTGTCCTTGGTGGCCATCACTGGCCAGCGGCTTCTGCCCCAGTGGTGACCAGGGGAACCACACATGGATACTCCACTGCCAAACAGATTTTCCATTTCTCTGAGTGGTGAAGTGGCACCAGTTTCACACTCCAGAGCCAAATCATCAACTCAGCAGCTCCATTTTTATCCATGACATCCTAGGAGAAAGTGTTCTTGGGAATTTGCTTCAGCTGTGATGAGGATCTGAAAGAGTGACTCGGCGCTCAGGAACAAGACCAAGACATTCCAGAAGTTTACACGGATTTGACACACCAGACACTAACGTCATGAGGAACCATGAACAGATTTCAGCATCGCTAAGTCCTGATGTCCTTCTTTAAAGTAAACTGACCCTGTAAGGTACTGTGGTGGTCAAACCATCAAGCACCAAATGCCTTTGCAACAAGTAACATGCAGATGTAAGACGGAGAATAGGTAAACCGAACAGTTACACAAATTATAAAACTCAAAAACACACACCTAAACTGTTCCAAAATAACTTTTCTCAAATTCAGGCATGCCTATAATAATGTTCCTCCCATCTCTGAGCACCCACAAGAGTCCTTGGCCACTCTCCGCATTGCCATCCAAGGCCATGCTGAATGGGGACTGTTCTTTGTCCCCTGACTGGGGCTAGGCAGGAAAAGACAGGCGCTGCTTTACCACAAAACCTCCCTCTTCCAGAAATGCCACCTCCTGTGTCCTCCTGCCTAGGAGGAAATCTGAGTGAGAATGGGGAGAAAATGGCTAGGTGCTCATTCTCAGGGAAGCAACTGGAAACTCAAGGAATCAGAGAAGGAAAAGACTGCTACATGACTATTTCTTATTAGTCGACTTACGGACAAAAAAAGTCAGGCACTGTCAAGCATGAAATCTTATTGGGACAATAGAGATGGAATTGCTACTGCTGACAGCAATGTTTACAAGGGCATGATGTGTCAATGCTGCACAGCATGAAACCAGCAGCCCCGTCTAGCTCTGTGAATTGTAACAAGAGACAAAACGTCCCATTTGGGACAGGTAGGAATTGTACCACCAAAAATAACCTTTCAGGTGTAAAATCCATTACAGGCGGATGGAAGGAAATGCAGAGGAGCCCAGTTGGCACAGCAGGAGGCTCCTGAGCTCTCTCCAGCCACAGAACATAGCAAACATGGTCTCTGAGAGATGACTTGCCAGGGGATTTGAGGGCTTCCCTTCATCGCCAGCCAAGGAAAGGCTGAGTAAAGGGAGCAGGAATGTGCTCCTCACACTGTAGGCTCTGACCTCAAACCAGAAGGTACTGCTGAAGGGTTTCCAGTCAACATGCAAGATATTGAACCATTTGCCTGCCTTCAGGTACTCTGAACACTGTTATCAGACTGCTGAGANGGGCAGTCTGCCAGCTGCAGTCCAATATGCCTTAAAACAGCTACTCATTTTGAGACCTTCCAAAGGATAGTCTGACAAGCAAATGTCCCAGAGACAACAGCTGCAGAAAAATGTATTGCAAGGAAAGTGAAAACAGGAAGAGTACCTTGACCACAAAGTTCAACAGTAATTTCTCCGAATTATAAGTGGGAAGGCTAAAGTATGTTCATCCAATATATGGCATTTTGGTGTCTTCACCTGAAACGCTCAGCCACCACGAAGACTGATGTTCACACTTGTGCATCAACTACTCACAGCTCCTCCCTTAGGGTTGTGCCTTCTCTCTCTCATGAGGCACCGAAATACAAGAAGGAGAGATGCATCCCAACCATTAGATGCAGCAATGTGGGGGCGAAACCAGTGCCTGCTCTGGCAGAGCTAATGTGAGCTCACCAGGCAAAATCCAGCACTTCAGCAGTAACTGCTGCAAGGAGGGGAAATGAGGCTCTGCTGTGTGAGGTGGCCACCACTCAACTAAAGCTGTTCTTACAGAGGTTTCTACACTGCAAGTTTCCTTTCTTCATTTTTTTTTGACTAAAAGTTGGTGTGACTCATGTAAAGCACATGACAGAAACACCTTCCCTTGTGATGCCATCATTCCCACAAGAGCAGCATCCTGTAGACCTTGTTGTGCTCTGCTAATCAGCATCTCTGAAGTCCTGGTCTAGTGGAAGGTCTCTCCACCCATGGCAGGGGGGTCAGACTAGATGGCCTTTAAAGGCCCTTTCCAAACCAAACCATTCAGTGATGCTATGATTCTGAGACCTGTGAGGGACATCTTTCCCCCGCCTCTGTGCCAGGTCTCAGAGTACCACAATGGCAGGTCTGCAGGAAGATTCTAAACAAATAAAGCACTAACAATAGACGCACATCCCTACTCAGCTTGGGACCAAAGAAAATCAGAGAGCAGTGGATGCAGCCTACAAACGTTTCATTGCAGCAGCACCCTGTTACAGAACTACAGGGAAGCAGTTTTATGAAGATGGAGTGCCCATATGATCAGAAAGCCATCACATTTCACTGATGTTAGTACCTGACAGAATTCCAATACCCTGACCTCCACTGTAGACATCTCTTTTGCCATATTCAAATCAGCCAGATCAGTGCCCAGCTGATAGGAGATTTTAACTGGATTTCCTTTCAACATGAGACACATCAGCCAAGAATCCTTGGTTTCTAAACTTCACCTGTAATGTGAATCTGCAGCAGCAAAGGAAAATCAGTCTCCCGCTAGAGCCATAACATTACAAGAATTATCATAGGTACACGTTGACTACAAATATCTCTTAGCAGAATCTCAGATGAGATAAACCATTGGGAAGCTCCACACTCACATCTTATAGCCATCTGAAGAAATGACATTGGTTGCTTTCAGAAGGCCATCTGCTCTTCCCATCTCTGAAGTCATGGGCACCACGAACAGTCGCTGCCCAAGAAACAAGAACTCACAAGAACAAGGAGGGAACTGTGAAGGCACTTCCATGTACACGCCAGCCTCCCCAGCTAAGGCTCATGAAGAAAATGGAGACAGCAAAGGCCGTGGCTCTGAAACTGACTCCAAGCTCAAGCAAAGTTGCTCCAGCATTATAGGTGGGGCGCAGCAGTGTGAGTGCTGTGCTCACTTCTGTCACAACAGAAGAGCTAGAGTGTGAAGAAACATACCTCAGACCAGTTGGGGCAGACTACCCAGAAATACACACAAAACAGAAAAGGTCTAGCTGAATATCTATTTGAATACATAGTGTAGCAGAAGATGTTCCGGCCCAAGGCAGGGGGCTTGAACTAAATGGCCTCTAAGGGTCCTTCTCACTCAAACCATTCTGGAATTCTGGGATTGTATGGATATGAAATGGGGAAACAAGTTGAAATCAGTCTTGTTTTGGAAGTTCGGCAAAACACCAGTGCAATACTTCATCTATCAGACACTTGCACTGATAGATATGGAGCAGGTAGGGACACCTGTCTCTAGATTTTTCCAATTAGGATTTCCTTTTCCATCTGTAATGCCTTCTCCAGTAAAACAAAAATAAAAAGGATTTGACTTTTTGCAGCACATTAGGACGTCCCTGAAAGACAGCTTTTGGTGATTGCTGATGATTGCTGTTGCTGCTCTGCCTGAGTTGCTGGAAGTCTAAAATCCCAGAGAGCCACTGGGCAGGCACAGGATGCCCATCACTCAGGAGGTGCAGGGCATGCACATAGCCAGAGCACCAGGGGCTGATGGCACATTCCGGTGCCCTGCACACGCTGGCTACACTTGAGCCACTGCTTGTATGCTGAGAAACATATCTTCCCCTGTGCCCATCCGCAGTCCCATGGCAGAGCAAGCCCTGACCCGAGGTTTGTGCCTCAGCACAAGACTCAGCAAGGAAACCCCTGCCTTTTGTAAGCACAACAGCTCCCTCTGAGCTCTGCCATATCCTCATCACTAGGCCATGACAAATTTATAAAGGGACTCTTCTTGAATTCTGGCAAATCCAGGAAATACAGACAGCCTGCAGGTATGAATCCAATGCTCCTGCAGACTCGGTATGACCAGCTATTCATGTAATTAGCTAAAAACCACACAAGGTGCAAAATGCAGTCTCCAAGTCTGGTGCAAATAATCCCCAATGGGACTATTCCGCAAATACCAGGAGAGGCCAAAATGGACAAGATTCAATCAATACTGCACAGCCACCTCTAGCAATGAACAATCCTCAGTGCAAAGAACACACACAAAGGACATGGCAGACAAAAAATGAACTGGAGAAAGCCTCCAGTCTCAGGACGTCTCCATTTTCTGTGTCTCACTGCTTTTGCTCTGCCTGCTCATGGGGAACTTCCCGACTGACAACAACAGCAATTACATCTTAAAATATTAACTCCAGAGCTTCCCAAAGCACCAACAGAAAATCTGGTTTTCCACTATCATTCAGGATTTCAGGACGCTCTCATTTCAGTCAAGGAAATAATTCTGACTTTAAAATCCCAGTAAGCTTGAATCACTTAAACCAACTGCAACAGCAGCAGGTTTAGGTCCCTACATGATAATCCTGGTACTATGGCTGCATTTTGTGCAGCCATGGAGAAGGCAGCTGACCTGCCCTTACCTGCAGAACTGTTTAGTGCTTCCCTAGAGGCAGGAGCACACTTGGGAGGAGGAGGGAGACCCTGGTCTATCCACACCCCCACCTTGGTGGTCACCCCGCTGTATGGGTGGAACAAAGACAGTGGAAAAGCCATTACTGCTTCTGGGGCACAGAGGAAGTCTGACACAGAAATACATGATACTTGGAGAGCTCCTGATACCAGGAGCATACAGAGCTAACAAATCATTTACTTGATGCCCTGGTGTTGGACCTTTCATGTAGGAATATAGTCCCTGTATCTTTCCAAGCACCACCTGCAACTGGCCAAATCCCTCTCTGCCAGGGTAAACGAGGCTGAGCCACTGCAGCTCCCCTAAGCTCCCCAAACACGCTTGAAATTCAAGCATTTGTTTTAACGGTGCAAATGCTGATAGACCCAAGTGACGCTCATCTAAAAACTAGGAAAAAGGGGGAAATCCGGCGTTACACATCATGACATGAAGTGTGTGACCCTTCTCTCACAGAAACACCTTGTTCAAGACCAGCATGTGAAGGAAACTAATCACCAAAAAACCAATCTTTTCTAGATTTTGTTCTTAGGGCCTCTCAATATAACTATCATCATTTAAAAGGTGGAGAACTAACTGTGAAAGTTTGTGAATAATATAATTTATCCATCATAAGGCAAAACTTTTATCACCTCTGTCTGTATATACACATAGGTGATAGATGCATTAGAGACACACAGATAGATACATGCTCTGTACAGGTACATAGGTACATATATGCACTGTGACTGCACCTCAGCATTTCCTCCTCTCTGGATTCTACCAATTTCTTGATAAATCAGAATTATTCATCTTGCTCAAGACTTTTCCACCTTATTTTATGTTACCATTTATTACAAACATCCATCAAAATTGACAAGTCCTGCTTTTCTACTTTAAAGAATCTTTAAAACTGCTGCTTCTTTTGAAAATGCATTCTCACAGAAGAATCCTGGCCAGCCCCAGTACTGGCACCATCAGGATGATCTGACAAGTCACCTACCCCATAACTGAATTTTAGCTAAACCTATATGAAGAGGTCGTTCCTTGAAAAGCATCTAGCACTCGACAGCTCCTGATGAGAACAGCTGGAGCTACAGCAGGGCTGTAAGGAGTGGTGGAAGTGTGGGTTTTTCATTAACATAGCTCTGGGAAAATCCCTGCTCCACTGAAGCCAGTGGCAAACTGGCAGGGCTTCACCTCAGAGCCAGAGGAGAGCTCTCTAGAAAACAGGGACCCCAGGGACTGCATTAGGAGAAAAATGACAAACATGCTTGACGTGCACACAAGACAGCTGGTAACCCACTCACTCAGAAAGGGCAGCTGCGCTGGCAGGGAGTTTTCCTGCACTGAGCTGAGAACAGGTGAGCATCACCGATGGCCAGGGCAGACCAGCCCATCTCTCAAACCCCTCGGACACAAGGCATGGGGACATCCTCGTCTGGGGACAGCTGCCATCAGCCACTGCCATCCACCTGGCCATGCCCATGTCCACAGGGATCCCACAGAGGTCATCAGCTGGCAGGAGGACCCCAGAGCACAGGGATGCGGGCAAACTCAGGCGTCCAGCATGCTAACGGCTCAGGGCATCTCAGGGAAGCTGGGAGGCACACTGACAGTGAAGAATGTGGAATGCTCCACTGTCTGACAGAACTGAAGGTGTTTGTACCAGGAGGACCTCAGCCCACAGGCTCTGTCACCTGGCTGGACAGAGCCTGGTCCTTCTCTCCCCAGAATACCATCCTGCATGAGCAGAGCTCAGGTGAACACATTGTCCTCAAACAACAGAACAGATCCGTTTGGATGCTGAAATGGCTTTTTGCTTCATTTTCATGAACTTAGACATGCAGAACTTTCTCAGAAACTCAGACTACGTCACTTTATTGCTGCTGTAGCAGACATCTGAGCTAGCTGACCCACATTTATTCTTTTTCACTAGAATTTCACGAGGAATGAAATCTCAAAGAGAAATCCTGTGCCAGCTGAGTTGCCCTTGTTGATGTCCGGGATGGCTGGATCAGCACCAATAAGCCCACAAATGCAGGGTCATTCTTTGTGGAGGTGGCTGAGCCCGCAGTAGG
>VZRJ01003155.1:6201-27035 GCA_013397565.1 Ptilonorhynchus violaceus | reverse complement strand
ATCATAAGGAGAGTCCACCTCCAACTCTTTATCCCCGTCTTAAAGCGCCGACTGTGCAACTGCCTGCGCAACCACCTGCGCGGGTGGGATTAGCGGGGGTACGTGTGGTGGCTTCACGGCCCCCCTTGGAGTTACCGGCCACAGGTGGCAGCCTGCACCCAGGAGAGCAAGGCCCGGGGAGCCTTGGAACCTGTGAGGGACTGCAGGGAAGGCACAGCACTGTACCTTTCCCACTGGATATTGCACACCACACCAAGGTACTGCCAGGCAAGCGTGAGGCAGAGGGAAGGTTGCGGCCACTGACCACCTAGCCAGATGAGGCCACGCCGCAACAGGTCTTGGAACACTCAAGGGTTTTATTCTTATGCTCTGGGGCAGTCAAACTCCTCCTCCAGACATCCACCACCATCCATGTGTGACACTGTCACTGCTGGTGTCAATACAGCATCATCCACGACTTACATCATCACTGCTGGCATCAGACCACCAGCAAGGCCAGAGCCTGCTGCCACTTCAGCACATTCAGAATGGACCATGCAAAGTACACAAAAGGTAAATGCAAAGACTGAAAGAAAACTCTGAGTGTTCTGGGAAATTATGTCCAAAAACTCAAAAGGAGCTTCCAATGTAAAGTTAAAAAAATAAATAAAACCTCTACCAAAAATAGATGGCATTGGATATAGCACAGATGAAGCCATCATTGCAATGTAATAGCAAAGTCCACATCAGCTCTATTTAAAGGATAATGTCAGTGTCTGTGTGGTAAGGGAAAACCATCTCTTTTGAGGAGGTAAAGAAATGATGGGCCAAACAGCCTACCCTGCTCTGCCACTCCAGGAACAGAACCCTGAACAAAAAGGACAGTCTACATCAGCAGGAGAAATTCAGATCAGTACTTGCTGATCCTGCAAAACCTCAGTACCTTCAAAAGCTTCATCTCATTATAGTCACTGGACTTATTCCCTGGGGTAAAGACAACTCCAGTGAGTAAGTACTGCTGCAATGGGGCTAAAACTCATTAAAATAAACTCCAGCACTTCCTGGGGACTCTGGAGGAGGTTTCTTTCTCTCACTTCTGTGTGGACTTGGGCATCTCCACCTGTTTCACCTGACTGCCTGCATTACAGAGTTTTGTTTTCTGATTTTTATGCATTTTCCCACTGACTCTTTCCAGGCATCGCTGACTCGGCAGTGGAGTCTTTGTTTGCATCCCAGGTGCTGCAGCAGACATCCCCCCAGCAGTGTGATAGAGCAAGGAGGCACGGTCCATCCCCTTCCCATTTGCTTGACAGTCTCTCTGTGTGCCCCTTCCTACTCAGCACTGCCCAGACAGACACTTAAGCCCTTTCACATCATAAACCTGAAGTTTCTATTGTCAGGTGGTTTTTTCTCTCCTTAACTTCCTGCTTTTTTCCCCTCACTTTTCCTGCTTTTAACGGTTTCCCTTGCGGTTCAGATTCCCAAAGGCTTTGGTCCTTTGCTCACCACTTGCACAGTGCAGAAGACCCCAAGAAAGAGCTGGAGAGGACAGTATCAACCCCCAATACCATCAGGCTCAGGTCCCTATCTGAGGTGGGCCCGGGAATAAGGACTTATGTCAACAGCGAACCTCACTGGTGGTTAATTTATGCACTGAACTCCATCACCTTCTGGCTGCAACACGTGTTTTCCTCCTGCTGATGCCCAGAGTGTGGGCAGGCAGTACAGACCCCTCTGTGGGCTGCCTCACCTCCCATACTCCTAGGCCAGCACCAAGACCTCTCATTCAGCAAGTCCTCCCTGATGGGGATGCTCGCTCAAGCCCCCCAAGTCAAAAGTGCCTATACCTACTGAGGAAACCACAAGGAATAAATCTCCAATGAGTGGAGAACTCACCCCTTTTCAGGAGGGGAGAGGACTTTTACACCACAGCAGAGGCCCACTAGAGGTGTCTTGAAATGAGCAGGACCCCAAGAGCACACACAGAGCCAGGACCCAGGTCTTCTGCCAGCACCGACTGCCAGGAAGAGGGGCTTCTGGGGGGACAGAGGAGTCCCACATTTCAGCCCTCAGAGACCAAAGACTCTGTTATTTGATGGACTAGTATGTTTATTACCACGGTACCTACAATGAGATCTACTTTGCATTCACAAAAATTTGGAAAGTCATAGCTGGAAAGGAGGATTTACACACTCATGACTAACTTCATGGCTGGCAGGCTTCTCCTTACAGCCCTGGGCCCTCAGGGAAGCCAAAGACTGGCCCAGCAGCTCTTGCCACCCAGGGCTTTCCCATGGCACAGAGCAAGGTGGGAGATCTCTGCTGTCACAGACAGGACACTAGGACCAAGAAGGTAGAACAGGCATATGTTTGTCTCCACCATAAGGAGACAGAGCAGCAGAATGCCCCTGGACATGATTCAAGTGCCACATGTACACACCACAAGTCGTGGCATGGCCTCAGATAGGCACAGAGATACGGACATCACACCTGACTATTCTGGGAAAAGCTTAACACCAACTGTGGTTCTGGTATTCAATTTTTAAAGAAGTGGACTTAAGACAAAAGCAGAAAAAATACTTTACAAGCCTTTCCATCAGCCTCCTAGAGTTGATACTTTGGAAGACACATTGTCCCTTGACCACAAGAGGAGATGACAAAAGACCCTGGCAGCACCTATTCCATGGTGGACTCCCTCTGGAGGCCACTGACCCTCTGTCATGCAGTCTCCAACATATTTGTGCCCACAGCCCTTCAAACCTCTGCCTAGATGTGAATGTAGCTTCCTATTTCTGCCCTTCTGGGAAAACATAGCTCATGGCTCTGGTATGGAGGAAAGACACAAAATGCAGAAACACTCACTCATATTTAGTTGTGTGCTTTGCCTTTCACTGTCTCTTTATCCCCAGATGTGTCACTGAGTTGTCCACCTTTGTCACTGCCAAACACTTCTCCAGCTGATCTCAACAGTGACCATGGTGCTGACGTCACTGGAAATGTCCCCTCCAGCTTCAGTGCACATATCGTGCTTGGATACCCAGATGTGCCTAACACAGGGCATCCCTTCATGAAAACGTGGTGACTGTAAGATGGGATGGTTCTATAAGACATTGGATTGCACCCACTATTGTGTGCAATTCTTCTTTTTTCTTTCCCATTTTCTTTAGTGTCCTGGCCCTTCTTGGAGGCTTATCCTTCTGGACAGAAGGCTGTGACCAAAATGCCTGGGAACACACCATGTCTGTGATTAAAGGCATTTCTCAAAGAGTTCAGTTGAGGAAAGAAGGCACCAGCACTTACATCATCGCACCAGATACTGACAGCAATGTTGGATTATAGTTGGTGAGAACGGAAATAAAACAGCTGGTACAAGTGGAGGTTTCCTGACTCGCTGGTTTCAATTTCCCAAACTCCTCCACTGCTGAAAAGACTCAGTTAACACTGAATTTGAAATAAGATCTCTGCAGCTATTTGGTGCAGGTATCTAAATCTGCTTAACCTCTCCTGCAGCAAGGAGGGGCAGGTGGGAAGCA
This sequence comes from Ptilonorhynchus violaceus, assembly GCA_013397565.1. Lineage (NCBI taxonomy): Eukaryota > Metazoa > Chordata > Aves > Passeriformes > Ptilonorhynchidae > Ptilonorhynchus > Ptilonorhynchus violaceus. The sequence continues at coordinate 23,523 of VZRJ01003155.1, read as the reverse complement.
GACATATGCATCCTGTGTGGCACTCTGTTGAGGATGTCCTGCTCAGCTTGGGCAGACAGGACCACAGACAGTTTGCCATCGGGTGCTTATGGCCACATAGAGCCTTTTGCCCTAACCAGCTGCATCTACAAAAGGGAAGCACACACACCAACTGGTCTAGCACAGCCCACATCCCTGCAAGGAAACACATTATCCTCTGTGCCACCATGGCTGCACCTGAGCTGAGCAGTGATGGGATGCCCCTCTGTGCCAACGCCTGCATTAGCAGACACTGACTGAAAGGATGCCAGCTTGCACACTCTAACATTGTGCCAGGGCAATGATAACCCTATAGTAGGTTTTTGGGTTTGTTTTTCTTTTTTTCCAGGAGCTGGACTTCAATGGTCCTTGTGGGTCCCTTTCAGCTCAGGATACTCCATGATTCTAGCCATAGCAGGATGAGCCAGATGACATTTGTGCCTACACGTTGACGGTCTCTACTTTAGTACTACAGAAGTAGTGTTAGGGACACGACAGGCATCCTGGATTTCCAGAGAAACTACTGTATGTAAAAAGATTTCAGGCTGGCTTAGCTGCTGTTCATGTTCACCTGCTGCCCCTACCACCTGCCAGTATAAGAGATCTCTTCACATTTCTGTGTCAGAAGTGAGGGCACAAGCATGCTTTTGCAAGGTCAGACACGCACACCTTAACACAACCTGCAGCATTTGCTCCAAGGGGCATTATTCCCCTGTGGGGAAAGGGTTAGTGTTTTGCATAAAGGAAGGAGGAGCCATGAGAATGGAGATTCTTGTAAGTCTTCCAATTCTGTTCACAAACCCACTGGCAGTCAGTCTCATCTCCCTGTGACAGTATGGGAACAAGATTCTTCCCCCGAGCCCCAGGCCAGCCCTGACAGTATCCACAGCTGGAGCAGAGCAGAAACAGTGGCTGCCTGCACCAAAGGCAGGATTTGCATACAGATATGCTCAGACCAAGCAGCTCGAGCCCTCTACAGACCAGCAAGCAGAGGGCTCTGCAAAAGGTGCAACAGAGCTACACCCATCATGTCCCCACAGCAGCCAGCATTGCCCTCACACAATCCCCTTGCTCTGTGAAAACTCTTGGAAAGGACCAGCAGGCACAACATGCTTCCCGTAGAGCACAGGGGTGGGCTCTTGGAGATGCAGGAGTCTTTTGGTGGAGGGATGCCACTCTGCCACTGAGACAGCCCCAGCTCACAAGGAGATCCCAGATGAGAAGCACATCCCATGCCTCGGGCATACATGCTTGCTTCAGGATCCCTCTCAGCTGGCATGGCACAAACACAGCAGGTGTTCTGCTTATGCTTCAGCGTAAGCCCTTCTGACATCTCTCCCACACCTGCACGATGCTGCAGGATGGAGAGAGGGGCTAGGAAAGAGAGGAGTGAAGTGAGAAGGAAGGGTGGGCCCTGCCTTGCCGTGCACTGGCCCTTCTTCCACCATCATCCTCAGAGCATCCTCCAGAGCACTTATGGCCCAGAAACCTCCTTCATCCCCAAAACATGTCCTGAGCACCATCTCTGGTCCTGGTCTCTTAGGCACCTGGTTGTGGACAAAATTCTCTTTTGCCCTCTTCCTCAGTGCTTGACAAGGATTATTTAACCCCACTTCAGAAAGCTTTGACTTCCAGACAGTGGATGCTCAGCACTTTCTAAAATACGTACCCTGTCAAGCGTCCATCATGACACCACCATCGCTCACCTGACCAGCTGTTTTGGTAGTGCAGTGAAACCAGCCCCTGCACATATGCTGGAGTCAGCACTGGATGGAGCATTCGGCTTGCTCTGACTTGAAGTCTTGCTGCCCTAAAACAGACCCCACTGAGGGCATGCATCACATCACAATCACTCTGTGCATCCCTGTCACACACCTGCACCTCTACAGCCTTTCCCGAAGATGTGGGGCCGGGCAAACCTGCAGCCACAGCACCTGAGGAGGCAATCTGCAGGCAGAACAGCAAGGCGGCTGCCCAGCATCCTCCAGTGCTGCAGCAGCCGCCTGTATCTCTCTGCCTCATTATGGAACAGCCTGCTCCTCGTGTCAGTCTCCAGTGGCATGTCCTTTAACCAAAAGTGAAAGCAAGTGATCCCCCACGAAGGCACATCTGCTCCAAGTCCATATTACAACAGGGAAAAAAATGACACCTTCAGCTATATAAACCAATAAAGACTGTCTGATTTGGTTTGCCCCTGTTGCTACCCAGCAAGCTCCCCACTGGGTTAAAGACTGGTGACATCTGCTAAAAAAATGTCAAGAGTGAGGAGAACAAAACTGGTTAATGAATCATATCAAGTGCTCAGTGCAGCTGGAAGATGGAAGGGCGAGCCCACACCACCTTACCCCCAGGCTGAGGGCACCAGGGTGGCCAGACAGTGCTGCACAGCTGGTGGCTCCAGGAAATGTGTGCAGGAAGGCAGAGCAGGAGGCACGCACCTTCCAGCAGCTACTGAGAAAGGACATAATGCAAGGGGCTCTCTGAGGAGAGAGCCCCTCCAAAGTCGGGAAATGGCTAAATGAGCTGTGCCCCTTGTGCGTCTACATCATGATACAGGCCATAATTGGGTGACATGCTTCTCTTCACATCAGATGCATGTATAGCTGATACAGAGCCTCGGGACGCTTCCATGGGCACGTCGCACCCACCCACACTTATCCAGAAGGACCTTGTGCCGAGCAGGATAGGGAGGGTGGTATGGATGCTCCTGGGGATCCCCCCAACACACAAAGTTGTTGGAGTACCTGACTATGTTTCTCCAAACCTGCAGCCCCGAGCCTATTATAAAAGCAGTTTAAACAGCCTGCTAAGGACAGCATTAGTGTCCAGCTTAGGAGCTCAAAACCCATGACTCATCCTGCCAAAATGGCAGTTGCTTTAGAAATCATGTGCTCATTTCTGAATGTGAATTGAAAAAAGCTGAGGAGGTTCTCAGCCCTGCTTCTGGAACTGCTTTTGCTTTTCAAGGAAACACTTGATCCTTTTCTCTGCAGTTAAAGTAGTCTTCTCACAGGCAGCCAAAAAACGGTGCTGTGGCACTGGAGCTGTGTGGTGTCAATATAGACAGCCTCTCTCCTGACCTGGTTGATAAAATACAAAACTTCCGCCCTACCTGCTTTAATGCAGATATTTAACTATGCATTTATGGCCTGGATTTGGAAAAAAAAAACAGGTGTACAATTGCAGAGTTAAGTGACAATGGTGTATTTAGCAAGAAACTGAGCACAGGAAATTTTGTACTTCCACCATCAGACAAGTTCCCATGTGGCTGAAATTGGCCCCACCAATCTCTGCAGATTTTCCCTCAGCTGAGTAAATCTGGGTCTACTCTGCAACCTGATCACGTGTTTCCACTAAATGATGCGCGGGCACATGACCCTGTTTGTATGGCTCAGGCACCAGGCTGCTGATTTTAACTGCGCTTCCCCCAGGGGATGGGGGACAGGGGGAGGATTGTGCCACTACAGCTTCAACCCACCCACCCACCATACCCTCCATCCTGGAGAGGCTGGGCAGCGAGGAACAGTGGGAGCAGTGCAGGGATGTGGACCTGCAGGGCAGTGCTGGACCTGCACCAGCAGCAGGAGCTGAGGAACATGGGTCTTCCCCAGCAAGAGACAGGAGCCTGACTCAGCAGGAAAGGCAGTCACACATCCTCCAGGTGCCCTCTGCATCCTCGGCTGCAAAAGCCCAACTACAGTTCTGGTGTCCCCTCTGCTACACAAATTGTGTTCGTAGCCATGGCCTCAGCTTCTCTCTGTAAGTTCTTCCAAAATGAAAGGAATGCTTTAAACTAAAGGTGTTTTAGTAAGACATCAACACAGAATTTCTCCTCTTTTACCTTCCATTCCATCTCTGGTGCCCTCGTCTCCAAAACATTGTTTTCAGTAGGATGCAGAACAAAACAGGACCATAAACCCTGCGGTGGATCTGAGGAGTATCAGCAATATCCAACCCCAACCAGACTGCTCACTTCCACCCTCCAAGACTTACAAAAGCCCCTGGTCAAGAAAGTCCTAAGAGAAGAAGCACAGCAGATGTCTCTGCAGTTAATTTTCTGTCACTTTGCATATATTTCCTATTTGAGGTGGCCACAGAGTCAGAACAATAGTGTCTCTTCCCCTGTTCACTCGCAGAAGGGAAATGTTCCACGGTTTAGAGGAGGGTCTGGTTCAAAACTGACACACTGCCAGAGCTTTCCAAAACACCTGGACAAGCCCCTGCTCCTGGTCACTGGGTCACTCTGAAGGTCCCTGGCTTGTCTGTGACCTTGGCTGAAACAGGACCAAATTGCACCACAGCCAGCGGCAACAGGGGATGTCCACAGCTCCATCACATCACAAAAACACAGCATCCACCCCGGCCCCTGCCCACCCCTCTGGCCATGCAGTCGTGCACATGCCCCTCCCAGAAAACAGCTCCTGCTACCTTCATCCCGCTTGCGCTTGTTGCTCTCAGTGCCGGGGGAGGCAATTCCCAGGATCCCACTAATGGAGTAGGATGAGCCAGCAGAGTCAGTGGTGACAGAGGACACCTGGGTGACAGATCCCGTGGAGGCTGCAAGGCAATGATAGGCAGTCAGTCTCAGGACAACACAGACAACAGCTTACTCAAAAGTCACCGGCCTCCAGGGCATGAAGGAGGTGGGCTGGGGCTTGTCTGGCCACCATGGCCCCTCCAGCTCGGGAAGAACCCTCACCCAGTCCAGCCACGCCCAGTCCAATCCAGCAGCATGTCACAGCAGCCCAGTGCAGGGGTGGGAGCAGAGGCATGGTCAGCCCTCACCCCAGTCACAAGGGGCTGGGTACATGCTTTTCCTTTAGCTGTCAGATGCCCCGTCCCGTATGACGCTTGGTGGAAAAGTTCATTGCCTGAGACAGCAGAGGTCCTCCAGTGACACAGCAGCCAGTGTCACCAGCAAGGTGGATAGAGCTTGCTGGGAACACAGTCATGCAGAGAGAGGAGATAGGGAGAAGGCTCCCAGGACAGGATCCTCCTGGCAGTGTGCGCTTGCTATGCTACATGTGCTGCCTTCATCCTGCTAGACCACACCACTAGCCTCCGGCCAGTGGAGACCTTGCACAGCTGGGGTTGCCCAGGGATGGACAGCTGGCCCTGAGGCTCCCCAAAATATGAACTAAATCCATTTTGCTTCAGAAGAGCCTTCAGGAAAGCATACTCTTTGTGTCCAGCAAGGGCGGTCACTCATCACAGCCGACACCGGTCTGGATGTGCCAGACTGCGCTGCAAACACTGTCCACGTGATGCTGTGGGAGTCCAAGGCTGCACAGGAGCAGGCAGAGGAGGGAGCACCACCATCACCTCCATCAAATTCCAGGCTGAGCCTGTCCTGCCACATCCCTATATCCTACAGATCACCATGTAGATGATCCCAAGGATGGGATGGGGAGGATACATTGCAGGAGCACACCAAAGACCCCCAGCCACAACTCACATGGAGCAAACCCATGTCAGGAATCCCTACTGCCTCTATCAACTCCAAGACCTGAGAAACATGATTTTTCTTTTCTGTTCTTTATTTTCTCAGGAAGAGACAGCCCTTAAGCCACCGCAGTGAGATAAAGGCAGCTTTTCTTCCTCTGGGACTCTTTTGGCATTTCCTGGAGAGAAAGGCTGAGGACACAGGGGCTGTGGTGTGACTGCTCTGACGAGCCAAAAGAGTGCAGGCAGCTCTGCACCTCTGCTCCCTTTCTCATGGTGCCAGCACACCCTTGCCAAGAGAGAAGCAGCAAGCATTTCACCGCCACAGCATAAAGGCAGAGAGGAACTAGGGCCCCACACCACCTCCTATGAAGCAAGGGCTGACCTGTGCCCTGATGGGTTTCATGGAACAGGGACAAAAAGAGAGCAGTCCCGAGCCCTGACCAAGCCCCTCCATCCCTGCTGCATTGCAGCACAGCAGCACCCACTCTCCTCAGAAAGACACCGTCAGCCAGGTGAAGGGCTGAGGGTGTCTCACCAGCCTGGGGGTCTCCTGGGGATCACCCTCTGTCAGCATCATCTGCCTCAGGGTGCAGCATCACTGTTCTGTGGCTGAATTAAAAGTTTCAGAAAGTTTTGCTACCTCTTCACTCAAGACTGCAAGTGCACAAAGAATTGTGGAAGGGATGTTTGATAGATGAAAAAAACACATTCAAAACTACTTACTGACTAATGATGCAGAAAATGTTATGAATAAGTATCCCTTTCTTGATTTATTACTTTAATTATCTGACATTCTATAGACCCCTATTAGTGGGGGTTTTTTGGTTTAGATTTCAATTTTCTGTCTCATGGTGAAAGCTATTTATCATAATAATCAGTAAAATTCAAAACCTTTTAGCAGTATTTATAAAATTCATTTACTATGTTCAGCCCTTGGAGAATGACAAAGAAGGCGCATTAGCACGTGTGCTGAAGTGTTTTATGCAGAATTATCTGTCCATAAGAATGATTAAAAGTTCTTTAGAATATTTGTAATCCATTATGCTTTTTTTAAAAAAATGTATTTTAAGAAAAGTTTTCCTTACCTATGCTGTGACTGGAGGCTGGGACCTGCTGATTGGGTGGCTGCTGCACCTTCGTCCGTATGATCCTATGAATAATGGAGAAGAAATGACCACTTAGGTAGCATTAGGCATGCAGTGGCAGGGGGCACCAGACACTATTTTTTCAGTGCAGGACTCCTACATCAATACAAAAATTGCCTTTCTGCATATGTTTCCCTTATCATCCACTGAAAGATTGAAGTTTGGCAGGTGGACCCAGGACCACATTTGTGCCCCCAGCCCCTGCCATTAGGGTCATCAGGGTGACATTCCACAGAATCACAGAATAGTTCAGGTTGGAAGGGACAACAGTTGACAGTGGGTCATCTGGTCCAACCTCCCTGCTCAAGCAGGGTCATCCCAGAGTACATCGAACAGGATTGTGTCCAGATGGTTCTCAGGATGCTTCAGAGTTTGGTGCTTTGGTGCCTTTGAAGACCCAATCCTCAGTGCCCGGGAAAGAGACATCCATTGCTACCTTGGCAACCATCAGGCCAGCACCCCCTCCCCAGGGAGCTGGACCCTTCTGAGCCCAGAGTCTCCAGCAGGCTGTGGTCTGCTGTCTGGGGTGCTGGGACACTTGCAAGGCTGTCCCTAGAGCATCCCAGATATGGCATTCATATGGCTAGAGGCACTTGGACACTTTGGAAAGGGATCTGCTTAGCCAAATTATTATTAAAAAAAAGAAGTGTTGGAATAAATGCTGATCTTAACAGCTGAATTACTACATTCATCACCGCTGGGTACATACAGTCTCTGCTCTGATTTATAGTCACGTCAATCAGGAAAAATTCAGAGATACAGACAAAGAAGAAGCATGTGTTGTGGTGCAGGACAGAGGGTACCTGCTATGTAGGGAAATGCTGGGGAGATGATACACACGTGTATCATGCCCATGTGCTATGAAAAAACAAAAGACTGGGACAGAAACACCTCTGGAGGTCACACAGCTCTGCCTGCAACTACAGCAGAATTGGAACGGGCCCAACAGGCACACCCTTGGTTCACCACACGTCCCCCTGCCTCAGGCACCACTGTAACAGCAGCAATGCCACAGTGAGCTGTTCTCCTCTCTGTGCCTGACAGACTCTCCTGCCATTCCTGCCTGCCATGAATTTGCAAGAGAGGAGAGGAGAGGAGTTGTCAGGCAGAATGGGCTTGGGGGTAAACTCCCAGGAATACACAGCAGCTCCTTGCTGGAAAGCCCCCTCATAAGCAAGCACAGGGACTGCCACAGGTGACACCCAACTCCATCCCAGAAAAGGATGCACTGCCATCCCCTTCCCCTCCCATTCCTCGGAGGAGTCTGATAGAGGCTGGCAGGGGTTTGGTTTGTCCATAAGTCATCTTTCAGCTCACAGCCCCAGAGCAAAGCTGCTGGGTGTCAAGCACAAACAAGGAGATGGGTTAAGGCAGCACAGCCCCCAGAACAGCCAAGCCCAGTGTGGGGGTCAGGAACAGCTGTGACAGCAGCTCTGGTGGGCAAGAATGGCCAAAGAGACAGGACCCTGCATGGTCAAGAGTGGAAACAGGCTCCTGCACAAGGCTGTCGTGGTGAAGGAAGAGTGCCCAGGCCCTTCTGACATAGATATCTTTATCTCTGGAGGGACGGAGACTGCAGCACTTGGAAGCAGCTGGACAGCTCTCAGCTTATTTGAGCAAAGCTAATCACAGTGATTAATTAAGTCTTAATCACACAGACTTGCTCCTGCTATGGAAGAGTGGCCTATTATTAATATTAATGTTATTAATTAATTATTATTTTTGTTGTTCACTCTTACATGGGGGCAGCAACCCAGACTTGTCTGCTAAAAGGCCCTCTCAGCAGAGGGGATGTGCTGCACAGAGACCATCCCCATAAGCCCCAATGTTCCACAGGCGCGGCATCAGCATCCTGGGAGGGAACAGCACAGCCCCAGGAGCCCCTTTGCACTGTGGAGACAGGGACAGAGAACCAGAGCAGTGACCCCCTCATCCCCTGTGCAGAAATGGCAACTGCAGCAGGACAGGAACCATCCAGCGATATCTGTCTAGGCTCAGGTCTGCGCTGACCAGACAGTCTCTGATTTGCACCGCAGTGGTGAACAAGAGTACTGTGGGCAGGGGCCTGCATCCTTCCCACCAGCAAAGCCCCAAAGTACACACTCAGTGTTAAATACGAGGATAAAGCCTGCAGACTACTGGAACTGGTAGGATTTAGCATTAAAGCCGAGTGTTTTCATGTGAAGTCCAGGTTCTTTGTCACATGACTGTTCAGTCTGGGTTTTCACGATGAGCTCCCAGGCTGGCAAAAACAATTCTCTGGGTAAACAGACTGACTTAAACAGATTGCATGTATTTCTTAAAAGGGATTTCAAACCGTTAAGAAAAGGAAAAGATCTTAGCCACAGTCCCAAGCAGATGAGAAAGAATTAGATTTGAAGCCAAAAACCTTGGAGACAGATCATGAACTGCGTTTCTGATACAACGGCAGTGGGGATGTGGGCATTATGAGCACGGAAACGTACAAGGACACAGCAAGAGGACCATGAAAACTGGCTCAAAACATGACTGAAAGCTACTTAAATCTCCCTTTTTCCTACAGCTGTCACTGTCTTTTTGGTATTTTTTTGGAGGACTGCTCACAACCAGCCATGCTGCTCACATAACTCGTTGACATTAACAGAAGCAGAGTGTCCCCTTAGCTATTTGATATTTTCCTTTGGTTGTCCTGGTGTTTGTATTATTTCTCAAACCCTCTTTAAAACTGAAGACACCATATCCATAAAGTTACTGCATGCTGCTCTGAAGCCTCCAAGTCAGGGGCTTCCACGTAGCAGCAAAGGCCGTGCATCAACTGACCCATTTTTTCTTTTAACTCCATGAGCATATGAGTCGACATTCAGTCCGTCAAGGCAGAGACTGCACTCTCCACTAATGCTGGGGAAGCCACTCCGGCTACTCAAGCAGCAACTCCATGAATGCAAATCAGATTGGGATAGCCAATAAAAGAATATTGCATCCATTTATTTCACATCCGTGGACACAAATGAGACATTTTATAGCATGCTGCATTCGAAGAATTTGCATGCAGTCGCACAAGTGAAAATCAGCTCACCAACGTGGCAAGGAGGAAGCCTGGAACAGAGTGACAATGAAAGAACTCTGCTTGCCAGGGCTGTGGGTGTACATGAGGCTGCCCAATAGCTGTGCTATCCAAGTATTCATCTCTTACTGTTGCTATGGCAGGGCTGGAGATGTCACGTAGTATTTCGCTGGGTTTTTCCAACATCGGCCTTACACATCACCTGACTCAGGAGGAAACAGCGGGCACAGAAGGTGTAATGGACAAGCCAGTAGGTTAGAGCCCCTCCAGACCCTTCTGTGAGCCCAGCCCTTACTTACAAAGCCGTGGCAAAACTCCCAAACGTGGGACTGAGTCTCTAAATGAGATTCCCCTGTGTTTTTACAAAACAATTCAAGGCCACTTAAATGTCCCCATGTAAAAAGCAGACAGCAGAGGCCCTCAGACACTACCAACCAAATTCCTCCTGTGATATTCACGCTGAACACAGGCCTGTACCAACGTCAGCAACACCAAACCAAGATGTCAGGGGACAAAATGGTACCTCAGACCCAAGCCTTAGGACCCCCCTTTCCCAGATGACTGCCACTCTGCTCATTGCCATCTGAGCTTCCCCCCTGGGCAAAGCACATCCCACTGAACCCCCACTGCACAGAGCAGAACTGGGGCTTCATTCATAGCAAACACATAGGGTCATTCCCAGCAAGGTCCTCCTACTCACAGACAGGGGAAAAGAGGGAAAAGAAGCAAAGGCTGACAGCAGAACCTGCCCATTCCTAGGAAACCCTCACCATCCCTGATCCTTCAGGCACCAAGATAAGCCCACAGCCACTCTGTGGCCCCAAGTGCCTTAGGGAAACAGGTGAAGCTGCTTTTCTTACAAACAGCCCCAAACACCCAGTCCTACTAAAAGACAAAGATGTGGTGACAGTGCTTCCATGGAGCATCCCACCCCAGTACCACACCAAGCTTTACCTGTTAATGGAACTGACGCTGGGCACAGTGTCGTTGTCACACACTCGCTCAGCAAGGAGTCTGTCCCTGATCTCCCAGGCAAACATGGTGGGATTTTGGCGTTTGTACTCTGCAATTTTTTCAACGACTTTGGGTGTGGCGACCTTTGGTTTTGATCCTCCAATCACTCCAGGCTTAATACTCCCAGTTTCATAATACCTGGGACAACATCCAAAACAAAGCTTTGGTTATCACACACAGACAGAGAACATGGTCTGAGATTTATAGAGAACATCATTTCAAGGTAACCAAACTCCAGCAAATCCTGAGATACATCTTCACTTCCACATACACATTTTCTGCCTATGTGGTGCTTAATCACCTAACAGATTAACTTATAGTAATTGAAATTGGGCCTCGGGATACAATATATATTTTTCTGTAATAGCAAGACAAAAGAAATAATGCAAGATTAAAGGGCATGCTGAGATCCAAAATTAACTGAAAATGTATGTTATTAATCAGTAGTATTGGCAATAATAGAAACAAATCACACCAAAGACTGCTTTTTGCTGTGGACTCTTTTGTAGCAAATTACTGTTTCTACAGAAATGCTGTCATTAATATCTACAGCTTGTTATCATTTCAGAGTGAAATGAAGGCTAGGTATTGTATTTTATTTGCACCTCTGGAATAAATACACCAGCATAACTTTTTACTATTTTATTATTTTAATATGCATATTATGGTTTTAATAGTTCATATTTTTCAAAATGTGTTCTTTTCATCATTATGTTTTCAGTAGTTTCAATAACAAATTTTGAGGAAAAGGGAGCTGCTCATGCTCCAGAGGGGTCCAGCTGAGACAGGGATCAGTTTCTGTGACCAGCCCTTCCTCGGATGCAACATCTTCACCCTCACCAGCAGTTCTGCTCATGACATGCCCCCGGGAAAGGTGGAGAATGAGATCCCTAAAGCAACAGAAATCTGACCAATTTTTTCACATGTAAATCACACAAGATGAACTGCTTTTGGTAGCTACTGCTCTTAGTAGCCAGCTGAGATCCCTGGGCCCTGAAAGTCTCCCCTTTTAATAAACAAAGCCTTGAACATGCTGCTAAGAGCAGAAGTCGCATCTTGTCTGCTGAGGGCCATAACAGAGACTGAGAATGAGACCGTACTCCATTCTGCAGTCAGGGCATTCCACACAGGATGCTCTCTCACAGCCTCACACTTCTTTGTATCTTGTGAATTTTCTTGTGACCAGATGAAAAATAATGCCTACCTTCAGACACCACCCCTGCTGCCCTAATCCGGCACACCCCTTTCATACAGAGCAGACCACAACTCTCAGCCAGGCACCCACTGAGCTGTGCTCGCAGCAGCTCAAACACCACCGCTTACTGCTCTGTGCCTGCATTTCTAGCTCAGAAAAAACTCCCAAACAAGAACACAAGACTGCTTATTAATATATTTTCCCTGCAACTGATATAACCGTTATACAAAAAAAAAAATTAATTCCCCCATCTCTCCAGCCTGAGCAGAGCACAAAAAATCTGCACAGCCAAAGTCTGCCTCACTGAAACATGCAACCATGTTCATCAAATTTTTGCCAGGCCACCTGTTTTCAGTGTTTGTGGGAGGGCCCTGTGTGCAGCACCTAAAGCTCCTTTAAAAAGAGTGACACCAAATTGTTCATACATGTTCTCAGATATTCTGGGTGCAAATGTCGACTCAGGCCAAGCAGTCTCCACTAGTAATGGCAAGTGTTGAGTGTCAGAGATGGATTAACCCTCCTGCTGCCCCTATATGCAGTGAGTTTTACAGCAGAGGGGCAAAATTCAGTTCCTCCCACACTTTCACGAGAACATGACAAAATGATGGCAAATACAGCCCATAAACCTTCTAAACTCTTGCACCCCTGGCCTCAAAACCTTGCCACCACTTCTGTGAGGAGGATGTAGGAGGCAGCCAGACAATACTACCAATGCTACCAGAAAACAAGTCACAGTTTTCTTAGATCTAGTCAAAATTATGGATTTCACAAATGTTTCTTGGTGCTTTTCTCCAACAGTGCCCGTGATCAGTGACCTGCACTCCAGGACAGCCTGACCAAGAGGAACAGTCCCAGCAGCACAGGATGCGGTGCCTGTGCAGCCCAGCCAATGCTTTCCCATGGCTGATCACCACGTATGAAAGCCACAACAGCAAGGGCCCTTGCCACCACAATGCTGCAGCCATGGTGAGCTCACCAGGGGACAAAGCTCTGGTGCCTTCAGAACAACAAGACCTTTACTCCCAAGCTCTTTAACCCCTATCCACCTGCCCGCTCTCACAGTCTCAAGCCCTGCCCAGGCACAGACAAGCCACAGGAAGGCTCTCCTTGCATGGGAGGTGCAGGATTGGGACCAGGTCCCAATGGATTCCCTGGACGCTGGGGGAGGTCATCATGATGGGGACAGCTCTCACCCAGCACTGCCACTGATATGCCCCTCCTCTCCGCCCTGGTGATGAATCTGGCTGCAGTCACAGGGCCTGCAGGCTGCATGGCTCTGGCATCCCTGACTCTTGTCTCCATTTTAAAGGCAAGGATGGCTGCTGTCAGCATCGTTTCATGTACCTCAGGTCAGGGCCTTTTACTCACAGAGAGCTGCAAAGGCAGGTGTAGGGCGGGCGTCCCCATGGCACCCTCCCACGGGGGTAAGAGCTTCACTTGCCCTGCAACTGCTGGTTCCCTGCCTCTCGGTGTTTTTTAAAGCTGCATGTAGTACTGAAAAATTCCGATCATAAAATTACAAATGTAAGCATTTATCACAAGGATTCCCATTTTTCACACATACACACACATACAAAAAAACACATACACACAGAGCTGCAATTACAGAGACATTTTACCCACTGTAATTATTAGTTATGAAAATAATGAGCTATGAAATTCCAATTTATTGTCGACAACTTTAATGACAGAGCTCTGGAGCCTCACTCTGAGCTCTGTAGTGCAAATATATCTAACAGTAGACCTAAGCTGCCAAAAGTAAAACCATCAGACTTTTGCCTGGTGGGTAAATAAATCGCCTATTTCCAAGCTGTGTGTTGATCCTGATGGGAATTGGTGGCAATTCCAATGTGACAGCAAGCATCACCAACCAAACCACGCCAGCCAGGCAGGGAGCAGGAGCCTGGGCTAGCTGCAGATGTGGAGCCATAACTGAGTGAAACAGCCTGTGGTGGGCAGGATAAAGCCCATGGAAAGTTTTCCTCTCTAAACCAGTCAAGGCATCTGTGTTCTTGAAATTCCAGTGGGAGAAGTGTCTGTAGCTTGCAGGGAAGGCATATCCCTGTGAGGAAGGCAGGAGAGAGAAACCAGGAGCGCTGAGTGCAGCCTACACACTGCAGCTCTGAAACCGAGCAGGGATTTGGAGGGGCTGCTCACCAGTTTGGGCAAGTAGAGGTAAGATGGATGTGGGGAAAACAGTGACAAGAGCTGCAAAACCAGGGGCCTGTGACCCTGAAAAATCTGAACATTTATGCGGCCACTGAACGATCAGAAATGCTGCTAATCCAATACATTCCCTGCATGATACTACCAAAAAAATGCCTTAATGGTCTTTGCAGCTATGCTGTGTCCAGGAAAGCAAATTAGTTAGGAATTGGGAAAGAAAATTTAAAATAAAAATAATACAATGCTAAACAATTAAATTAGCTGTGAAAGTTTAGCAAACAGATCAGGAATTAATTTTTCCAGATGATAATGAAAAAAGTTTTCTTACCAAAAAAAAAATTCCCTTAATATAAGTTGCCCAAGTATGTCAGAATACATAGGGTTCAAAACCATTTGAACACCGTAATTTGCACAAATTAGGTTTAGTTTTGTACAGAAGATTAAAAAAAAAAAGGGAAAAAAAGCAAGCATGGCATTTTTTACCTGAATCTATGTCAAATTTTAAAAGGAAATCAGGAAATAATATGAATTCAGAGTTTAATCAGGAAATAATATGATTTCAGAGTTTAATTTCCTGTTGCTGTAGCGTTTGGAGCAGCTCCTGTCTGAACAGAGAGCTACTCCCAAGGCAGCTAAAATATATTTAAGATGGTTACTAGTTACTCATGATATTCTGTGTTCTTGTAATCCAGCAGAAGAATGGAAAAAGGCATTTAATTATAAATAGTGCAACAAATTGCGGAATAGCTTGCATGGATGCACATGCGGCAATGTTGATGCAATATATAATGATAATATTGTTAAAAAAGGGTTCTATTCAGGAAGTAAAACAAGTAACTTCCACAACTTCTACTTTTTTTGGACATTTTGCTGACTATGACTCCCACATTTCCTTTCCTGTTCAGAGCAGACAGGTGCAGGACGTATGCCATATGTACAGCAAATACTCATGGCATTCTGCACTTTCAGTTAGAATTACCTACAAGAAATTGTAAAAGGGCCAAACAAGACATACAGATATTGGCTCTTTCTTTCCGCATCGGATGTATAAAACCATGACTCCTCAGAAAGCCCCTCTTCTCATTGGACTGATCTCCTGTCTCCGCTTGTTTGCAGCCTCCAGTTCAGGGACTGCCACGGACACTTTTCTCTTGACGGGCACGGAAGGATTTGCCATCCCCCTTTACCTGCCAAGTATTTTGCTGACACAGCCATGGCTGACGCGGAGTTGCCGGGAGATGTCACACGGCCGGACCCCTTGATGGGCGAGCTCCACGATCCTTTGGCGAACGACATCTGGGAGGGGGCGGCCGTTCACAAAAACACCCCCCAGCTGATTCACGCCTCCATGTCCTGAAACACACAGGGGAGGGGGAGAAGGGCAGGAGAAGAGCTGTGTGAGAGTTTCAGACGCCTCCGCAGGGTGAAACCTCTAGTCCCAGCGCACAGCAGCGCTGGCCATCACCTCCCCAGAATCGGTCTCCGGGAGGAGCAGGGAGATGACCTCACTGCCTCAATGCCACTTGCTGGAGGGGAGGACCCTCCTGCCCGAAGGCAGATCGGACCCCCTCTGGGAAAATGGCCACGGGGAACCCCTCAGCCATGTCCGGTACCCCGGCGGCGGACCACCCTCCTGCCGAAGCCTCACTGGCCCAGCCAGGAGCTCCAGGGCAGGCCTGGTGCTGCCCCGCGGAGCAGAGGCTGCTCAGAGGCGCTGGCTGGGAAGCCAGTGGAAGATATGGCTGGGTGATCACTCAGCCCACACACTGCCTCTGTCCAAGCACAGATTGAGATACCTGAAATGAAATACGCTGTGCTTTGTTTTTTGGGTTTGGTTTGGTTTGTTTTACCCTAGATGCCTTGAATTAATTGAGCGAGGGGGTGAAGGGGGGGAAAGGGGAGAGAAGAAGAAAAGAGAGAAAGAGAGAAAGAAAGAAAGAGAGAAAGAAAGAAAGAAAGAAAGAAAGAAAGAAAGAAAGAAAGAAAGAGAGAGAGAGAGAAAGAAAGAAAGNGAAAGAAAGAAAGAAAGAAAGAAAAAGAAAGAAAGAAAGAAAGAAAGAAAGAAAGAAAGAAAGAAAGAAAGAAAGAAAGAAAGAAAGAAAAAGAAAGGAAGGAGAAAGAGAGAAAGAGAGAGAGAGAGAAAAAGAGAGAGAGAGAGAGAGAAGGAAAGAAAGAAAGAAAGAGCAAGAAAGCAAGGAAAGAAAGCAAGAAAGAAAGAAAGAAAGAAAAGAAAAGAAAGAAAGCAAGAAAGAAAGAGAAAGCAAGAAAGCAAGAAAGCAAGAAAGCAAGAAAGCAAGCAAGCAAGCAAGAAAGAAAGAAAGAAAGAAAGAAAGCATTCTGCTCCTAGAATTTACAGCAGTCTTGGCAGATATTATGATCCCACAAATAAAATATGAACACTTGGGCAAGCCCTGTATATGACTCGTTTTCAAGCAGATTTGCACAGTTCACCTTTAGCAAGGTGAATCATATATCTGGTGGGAAACGGGACCCACTTGGAGGAATAGCAGTGAAACTGTGTAAACCCTATGAACATACAATAATCTCACGTACCAGAAGGTAATATAATTAACCCTCATGTTGTTCATCCAACTACTTATATTACAGAGGAGTGGAGAAGCTAAAAACAAGCCATAGGAACAGTACAGATACCAATTCTGGAATAAAAATAATACAGAAAATCTTTATTCGCAAAGGGTTGGAACTGTACTGAATAAGCTGGCAAGCCAAATGCCTCAGTGTTTAAAAAAAAAATTATACAGAGCTATTTTTATTGAAATCTGGTTATTTCACTACGGATAAACTGCTGTCAAACTTTGCAAACACCTTCTACAACTGTCAGGACACATAATGAACCGACACGAAATACGTGATGCTAAACGCTGTGGCAAGCAGACAAGCGCCTGCCCTGCCTTGCTCGGTGCGAGGGGCAGAGTCTGCCAGCGGCCCGGCCGCGGGTTCGTGCTTCTCTCCCGAGCGCCGGAAGCAGACATCCGTGCTGGGACCTCTGCCTAGATTGCTGCTGTGTTGCCCGGGACACCGAGGCTGGGGTGAGACAGTTCGGTAGCGGAGGCAAGCGGGAACTGCCCGAAAGGCTGCGGGGAATGAGACCTCGGATTCCTCAGGGCTTTAAGTGCAAGGAATCACACACAGTGCATTCCGCGCGAGCAGGAAGATCCTGTGGTGGTGGTGGTTGGGCAAGAGGACAGGGAAGAGGGAGCGAAGGACGAAAGAAAAGGGGAAGGAAGGAGGGAAGGGAGGAAGAAGGAAGGAAGGAAGGAAGGAAGGAAGGAAGG
>VZRJ01003152.1:238-41723 GCA_013397565.1 Ptilonorhynchus violaceus | reverse complement strand
CATTTTTTTTCTAATCCATAACAAGCATGATCTATCTTCTCAAGATCTCTATAGACACACTCCATCCTGAAAAAGAAGTCATCGCTTGGATGTTGCAGTATGAATTAGGAATGACTACAAAAGGAAAACGTAACTGGAAATTAAGAGAATTTCCTCTAAAAAAAAGGTGTAAAGGCTCCATACAGAAGAAATGTAGAGACTAACTGTATTCTATATTTCTACTACATTTTCAGTACAGGATGTGTGCATCCACAGTCATTTTACCTATGATTGTGCAATCATGTCACTGAGCCAACACGTCAAGCACTGCAAAAATATGATGTATTTGGTCATAGCAATACAGTTTGTGTAGATACTCCAGGAGGCATAGCACCACAAATGCACCCGCATCTGTGGACTACAACAAAATAACACATTTGCCCTTTTTTGGGAATCATGTTTTTGTAAGACTTCATGACAGCACATAAGCACAGCCTCTTATTAGGAACTTTTCTCCTGCATAAATTCTGGGAAGTCTGAAATGGGAAGCTAAACTAAGCGAAGGCAGATTAGGTCATCCACACTTGGCAAGAAGAGCTGGAGCACAAACATGGTTCAGTTATGACAGCCTTTGGCTGAACATTTTCATTGCAGTTACTGTGAAGTGTTAATACATCTTGAAAGTTATAACATGGTCTTTCTGATTGTGACAGACTTGTGACAAAGAATCATGCTAGCATTTGGATAAACAAACATAAAGCATTCTAGGAAGGAGAAAATGGGTAGCTGAACTTTATTCAACCCTGTCTTCTCTGAAGTAACATTTTCAAAAATATTTCCTGCCTCTAGGAAATGGGGTTTGAGGTTCACTTCAAAGTACTGGTGTCCAGATATTACTTTACTAAAGTTCCACTATTGCAGGTGTCTATATTGTCTCCAATAACCAATGTTTTTCCTAACAGTTCATTATAAACTTAAGAATAAACTTATTTTCTTGTTGCCATATGAAAACCTCTGGCACATATTTTAAAATCCCTTACATGTCTATGTGTTATGCTCTTAATCTAAATGCTGGGCTGCTCATGCTGATATTAAAAAAAAAAAAAAAACCCAAACAATATTTTGGTTATGTTTATTATTATGGAGGTCATGCTGAAATAACTTATCTTTTTTGATTCCAGTCCGCAATTTTTGTATAAAATGAGCCTAATGAAGGTAATAAAAGTAGTGGCTACATGAAGCTAGAATTGGTTGAACAGAAAAAAAAGAAGATATGGTCATTGTCATAAGATATGGCAAAAAGAAGATATGGTCATAAATGGTTTTACAAAAAAGGCTGTCATCAGTTATTTTCTGTGGCTACCAGGGTATCAATTTTTTTGCAAGGGGAGAGGTAGGAGGGCGGAGCAGAGGTTGGAAATTAGCATGGATTATCAGTAAAAGCTTTCTTAAATATGAAGAGATGAACCAAACAGGGTATATATAGATGTTGCAAAATGTACATGTTTTGAGAATTAGTTGAATAAACATCTGTTGGTAATATCCTCGGAGTAGGTATTCTGCCTGTGAAAGGAGCTGGTCCTAAAGGTGTTGTGGTGGTTTTATAACCATGGCTGTCACAATTGCTACAGCTATTTAAACTTCTGATTTTGATCTCCTTGTCCATGCTTGTGGTGTTATTCAATGCTACAGAAACTGTTTAGATGAAGAAGGAATTATGGGAGTCTCCTGTAATTCACTGTCCTTGGACTCACAGACAGATTTGCACGTATCTTAAAGAAAAGAAAAAAGGAAGAACTAGTTTTCTTGTTAGGAATTAGGAAAAATATTTCTACCCATACATTAAAAATTGCACCTGACTTCAACTTGGGGAAAGGTCAAGATGTGACTACCTGACTAAAGAAAACAAAAGGAAGAAAGATAGGAAAACACAAAATGAGAGCATGTGACATGCAATAATAAATAATGGTTATTTTTTCTCTTCACCCATCCCCCTGTCTCTCTGTGTTTGAGAATTCACAGGGTTCTAGAACTCTTCTGTTCCATTGACAGGACCCAAAGGAATGGCATGAAGCTGTATCAGGGTAGGTTTAAGTTGGATATTAGAAAGAGGTTCTTCACCCAGAGGGTGGCTGGGCACTGGAACAGGCTCCCCGGGGAAGTGGTCACAAAACCAGCGTGACGGAGTTCAAGAAGCATTTGGACAATTCTGTCAGGCACATGGTGTGACTCTTGGGGTTGTCCTGTGCAAGACCAGGAGTTGGACTTTGATGATCCTTGTGGGTCCCTTCCAACTCACGATCTTCTATAATTCTGCAATTCTTCCTGAATGTCAAGGTGTGCCTATAAATGTGCTATAGCAGAAAGGGATCAGTCCTGATCACCCATGCCCATAATTCATCTTTTAAGTCATCACAGACATCGATTCCCTTCTTTCATGGGGATCTTGGCAAAAATGGGACCACTGCCTCAGGCTGTAGAATATAACAATGTAGTGCATTTTTCAGCTCCCAGTAATGATGGCAGTGAGCAACAGCCCAGTCTCCGGAGAATGTAGAATAATCATATTTTAACCAGAGATGTTGAACACATGCCTTTTGGATGGTGACATTTGATAAGCCATCAAGACCTTTATGCAAAATGGGTCAGTGAGGTATTTGATTAAGCAAAGAACTTAACACTAACATTGCAGTACACTGCTACGTGTGGATTGTTTCCTTTAATAGTACTTATCTTTCCTCTGGAATACTTCCAGCCACTTTGAAAACTCAAGGTGTGTTTCATTATTAAGGTTCACAGCTACATATTGACTCAGATGTCAGAATTTCCTTTAAATGCTTCAGTGACTGATTGTCAGGGACAACCACAGAAGAGAGTTCTTGTACCTTCCCTCTTTATCCACTGAATGCCACCTCCGTCCTTAACATTAGGTGATTGTGGTTAACCTGCAAGTGAGACTGTAAAGAAAACAATTATACAACACACTCCTTTGGCAAGTTGCAAAGGAGGGTACATAACTACAAGGTGATAAAGAGGCACTGTTTAAATTTTGGCACAGCACAGAGTGAATTGGAAATGGTTAACCACAAAGACTTCTTGCTTCAAAGTTGTTGGAGGAATATCACTTTCCCCTCCAGTGTTTGTACTATGGAAATAACTATGTGACGTTAAAGTAGTACTAGTAATTAAAAAGACTTGGCTAGACTGCCTAATAGTATATTAAAAAAAAAAATAAGCTGTGCACATTCCCTATTGATTTCATCCCGGTGGCATTGCTTAGCATAGTTAGTATTAAGATTTGAAGCTATTTTGCATAAACAGGATGACAGCTCAACACAGTCGGGGGTGTTTTTATTGCCAGTTTAAGTGGTGTTAAATTAGTGAGTATTTAAGCAAAACTAAAACAATTTAGGGTCCAATCCACAAAAGTCTTGGCTCCATAATATTCTAGTATCAATGAAAACCTCAGTTTTAGGCTTCTGTTCAACACATTGCTTTGCAACAGGCAATCACTTTCAGTTTAAGTGTACTGCTTTTCTGAGAACCATCCCATCACGCTAGGAGAGCAGTCTCGAGTATGTGGTCTCTGCACCTCTTCAGTGGGACTAGGAATGTACAGTCCAGTTGAAAAGCACGCTGCAAGATTAACAACACTAATTCATAATCATAGCAATAATAATTAATTGAATGGGCTCATCTAGGGTTTTCAGCACACAAAATATACCAACTGAAGTTGTCAATTAGTACATGGAAATAAAAAGCTTCAGCTCTTAATTTGCTGCTCTCGTTAAAAAGAATTGCTCTGCACTTACCTACCAGCAAATGTATTATTTTTCTGGTTTTTTTTTTCCCCTACATAAGGGAAGAATCATTCAGAAGGCCTGGTTTCATATACCTATTGTGTCTGCTGGTGAGGAGACAGCATGCTGCAGCACCAGGAGAGCTACAAGCTTTACTTGTAGAGCTGTGTGTTGTGCCTTCCAGGGGCTCACGTGCTTTTGGGTTAGTAAAGCAAGTACAGGGAGTTAATGGTGTCATCAGCTGTGAAGGCAGCTGTTTTGCCCACCCTCTGTACTAGAGGAAATGTGCTGCAGAGGTTTTTTGTTTGTGTTGGTTTTGTTGTTTTTTTTTTTCTTACAGTAGGATGCGAGTTCGAAGGAGTAAAGGAAAGATTTGGAGGATCAAAGAGAAATTAAAGTTTTACAGTTGGCCCTGCTGTTCTTTTCTTTTTTTATTTTTCCCCCCTCCATGTTTGAACATATACAGTAGCCAACAAATTGTTCATGAGTCATTTCATTCTGGTAATTTATATATCTGAAGATTTTATTGATGGATTTTAGAAATTATTTATTCTTCAGTTATTGCTTTATTTACATACTTAATGTATGATCGATGTGCCAGCATCCCCCAGACAGCAGAGGCCTCATTTCTGTGTTTTCAAAATAAGTGAATTACTGACAGTCAGGAGTTTCAGAAACATACTAAGTCAGATATTCCTTCTTGTTCTGTGTTTTTAATAAGTTCCTGTTGGCCCACATACAGTACCTCTCACTGCCTATCTGTTGAAACAAAATACCACACCTGGCAGTTGTGAATTACAGCAGACTCTGTACAAATAAAGTACTGCAAAACACTGTAGAATGCAAGCAGTGTTTTTCACTGGCCTGGATGCTCAGAGGATGCTGCTCTTTCAGACAGCACTTTCCCAAAAGCAGCAGCACTTTTACATAAGAATGGGAATTATTACAATCCCATCTGGTATTGCTTCTTTGAAATGAGAAATGTGTAGGCACAGTGGACTAAAGTGTGACTTACTAAAATGGAGACTTCACATTGCGTGCTGCTTCATGTGGCTATCTATCTAGCTCATTTTAATTTTGAGCTGCATATTCCCTTTAAAAGAGGCAGCAGTCACTGGGAATAGGGAGAGACAGGCAGATAGGAGCAGGTGCTTGCATTCAGTATCACATGGTCTTTCTTTGCTTCTCCACACTTCCCATACTCACCCTTCATTACTATTTAAACCTTTTTACCATTTTTTTTAGCATTACCTTATTTCTTCTCCTGTCACCTTCTGGTGGATCATAACACTTTTCAAAGCAGAAGGGCTTTGTAAAACCTGCATGGTACTGTACATGTGCAAATATTGAAGGTGCAGATTCAGCTGGCCCCATTTCTTCCTTTGTTCCCCAGGCAGGCTGTTCCAGCTGGCTGAACACCTCTGGAGGTTTGCTTCTGACAACAGGAAGAGCTAAAGACATATAAAGGGTTGTGGTAGAAAGAGCAAATGGGCTGGGGCATGGGACTTGAATCAGAACCTTTTGCTTTCTCTCAGAAAAGCCTGGGATTGTTTTGCTGTTATTGCTGGGTTTTGATCTTAAAAGTATTTTACAAATGTAACCAAGCAAATCTCTCTCTGCAAAGCACGTCATAGGCCATTTCATAGGAGGCATGTAGTGGGGAAGTTAGTTTACAACAACAAAAAAAGATAATGTGAGATAAGGAAGAGTTCCCAGATCTATACTGAGACTGTTTGACTGTGCTTCCCTTGATTCAACATAATGGATGAACAAAAAGCAGCACAGCTGATGGTGTGCACCAAAGTGCACATTATTTGGTTCAGTTCAGATTCTAACCAGCTGGTCCCCTGCAAATCAAGGAGAACGTTTCAGTGCTCGCAAATCAACAACTGCTGCTTCTCATCTCTCTAGTTGGTTTGGCACGTTGCTGTACAGACAGGTATCATATTATTAGTATGGGACTGAATATACTAACGATGATGTAATGTTGCTATGGAAGTATCTATACTAACAGATGTATTCATACAAAGACCTATAATATCATTATGCAGCTGCTCAAATGGATGCTTTCTTTTTCTAAGTTTCTGAATAATTGTACTTGAGAATCTCAGTTTTCACTAGAAAACACTTGCCTTATGGCTGGAAGGGTAATAATTGAAATGTGAGTAGAGCAGGGGCCTGAGTCTGCAGTCAGCCTTACACATAAATCTAAGACTGAACTGCTTTCATTGCTCTCACTATTATTTTGTTTCAGAACACAACTGGTGTCTCTTTAATTGTTGATATTAGTCAGAGACTTACTGATAGTTTAATAGAGCTACAATGTATGTAGTTAACTGTGCTACTGGTATGGAGAAGGGGATGCTTGCTGGCTTATGCAGAATTCAATTTTTTTCCTCTGACATCAGAATTGCACAAAAAAAATTGTCAACACCTTGAACTGAATCACTGGTAATAAATTCCTTTGTTGCTATCTAGAAAATGAGCATGGCTCTAAAGGAGCCCTGAAATTGCCCTGTGGCTTCTTCTACCATACCTGTACATGGCATATTTAAAACCAACCGTACTCCCCAAACTCACCAACAAATAGAAATACATTAATAGAAACGAGCATTAAAAAAGTAGTAATGTGAGATAGCAACTATTTCACTGATAGTACAGTACTCACAAAAAAGGCTCTGAGGATGAAGGGCAACAGAAGGGATGTTTTCAGTCACGGCATGTATGAAATACATGGCAACAGGCCTCTGAGTATGCCCATATTCATGCATAAGTGTTCTGAAGTGTTAGCAATGCCCAGCCAAAGAGTGCCAGGTAGTTACTGGACGGTTTTCCCTCCAATTTGCCTGCCTCACCAGAGTTTAGTAAGCATGACACCTACCCAGAAATGGTATCAACCCAGAGATTTAAGCATGATTCAATGAAAAGCTTAGGAGGCAAAAGTTTGTATGTCATAAATAACCATATTTGCAATTTTGTATGTAAGGTTTGCCTTTTGGCAGGTCAAATAAAACAAGCTAGAGGACATAAAATATATAATTTGAAGATCTGAAGATGCATAAATTGCCACTTGATATTAATTTTGTAATTGAGGTATTTAATAGAGTAATTTAATGGATTGTTGAAGGATTACATGGTAATTATATTATAAAGAATGGTGACTTAGTCCAGATTGTGAACGACACAGAATATGAAAACTTATTTCCTTATAAAGATAATGGAAATCTCTGAATTTTAAAAAGTCTAAAAATTGTTTTAGCAGCCATTACAGCTATTAAGCATAGACTAAAAAAAGATAATGTAAATGCTAATTCACAATACAGCATGCATCTACACAACTTTTGAGTTCAGATTAAATTCTTTTCTCACATGTTGAAAGTCAACAGGCCCTCAAAGGACTGTTTGGAAAACTAGTTCACCTGGAGTTAGATCAACATTTAAAATAGCCAATTTAAAAATTATTAAGACTTAACTAATCAGTTGCCTGGTCAGTACGTCATCAGAAAAAAAAAGTGCAGGACAGCCTTGGTTACCACAAACAAATTCTGCTGCAGCTTACAACTCCATTGCATGAGATCCTGAAGCCCTCCACCTTGCTGCACAGCCTACTGCACCATCGCTCACCCCCCCTGCTCTGTCCCAGGCTATCAGCCATATCAAGGGCTACTGCTTCAGGAATTTCCCAAGGCGCTTACACCTTTCTTCTTGAGTGTTTATGACAGCTGTGTGAGGCAGTACACAATTAGGCCCCAGATGAGCTTTTCTTGCAGCAGAGACAGCTGTATTTGCATGTGGATCAGCGAACAGGGCCAATAAAATCTGTGCTCAAACTGAAAGAAAGAAGGAAAAAAAAATCCATTTCTAACTTCACCAGCTTTCCTCTAAGTACAATAGCATTACACATGAGTAATGTAATTATATAAACTATAGTTAATTCAAAAATTTCACTTCTCCACAAAACAATATGGAAATATATTCATGTTCTGTGGCACACATTGTGCTGAAACTACAGAAATGTGTGGCCGAACTTACAGCTACACTTTAAGAAAGAACACCTTTTAAATGCCATCTTGACAAGCAGCATGCACATTGTGGGACTCAAAATATTTGGGAATCCAGACCTGTTTCCAGTGTCATGAGAGACTGGTGTCAGAGGAAGCATTGAGTATAGAGTCACCACTGACTCCAGCATCACCACTGCCACAGTGTCCGGCTAATACCAGCTGAATTTAACAAATTCAGCTGGACTGAGTCATGCTGGTCCTGTGTTGTGACAGCCAGTCATATACAACAGGGACAGGCTGCAAAGAACATAGCCTAAGTCAATGAACCAGCAGTGTATTAGATGCTACACTCACCTGTTACATCCTGTTTCAGAGACGAATATTGTCAGAGATTAATTTGAATGACAAAAGTACGTGTATGTGTGTCAAGGGATGGTTGGAATACAAGTCTGAATATCAGCTTACTGGCATGGAAATGTATATATTTCCATTGCTTTGGATGGGATGCAAGGCCATGAACTGGCCAGTTGAGCCTCTGAGCATGTCCAATATGAAACAGATATTTCCAGAAGCTAGAACACACTCAGGTGTGCTAATTATTCATGCCATTAATAAGAGTTGCTTTTTCTTTCCAACCAACCTACCTTCTGAGTATGTATTAAACATTGCAATCACTGCTAAACCTGTTTATGGGCAATAGTTTTATCAAAGTGATGAAATTGTTAGAGAAAAGATTCAGGAGTAGAAAAGGGGCATTGTGGTGAATGACAGCCAGAGACTGTTCCAATAGCTTGCAAATTTGGCAAAGCAGTAGTGGGTCTTTCTCTCTTGAAGGTCAATTAAAAATTCTAGCTGTAGCGTAAACATAATTTTTCATATAACAGTACCACACAATGTCCAAAGTAGTCCCTTAATACAAAATATCAATTTGATTTTTCTCAGGAGATTAGCTCTTCTTTTGCAATGCAAATATTTTCAAGTGTACTAAACACATTCTAGCACCTCAGTATAGGGACTAAACTATTTGCATGCAAAATTATCCAAAGTAGGCAGACTGGCACAAGCTTATGCTTCTGCCATATGTGCTGAAGAATTTGAGCCAGGAAATTAGTAGTATCTGGATACTATTTACAATTCAAATTTCATTTTATATTATTATTGAAAAGAGAAAAAAGCAAAAAGCTATCATTAAAATTAATGCTATATGTAATGCTAAGTTTACCCCAATGTCATCTGATTACAATTTTCCAGTTAAAAACTTGATGCAGGAAATGCAGAGAATTTTCTCATTACAAAAGTTTCTTTTTTTCCCTCTCAGTTCTTCTACATTTCAGATACTTTTTTAAAAATCTGCAGGCTGTACCACTCACATTTCTCTTAGACATTCGTTTGTGTGTCACTTCACATTATCTCCCACACACTTGTGTGTAGGAAGCTGCTACTGAACTTCTTACTATGGCAGAGTGAAACCAATATTTTTTTTGCCTGGGTAGGGATTCAGGGCCTACCATAGCTTTTGCTTGCATCACAATTAAGTTTGGAGAAACTCTGTGGATTTTGGATGAGCCGCTGTGGCTTTGGATTAACAAAGTGGAAAAACAATTAGACCAGATGTAGTTATTGGTGAAATACCAGAATGTGGAAAAAGCACAGCTCTTGTGCTTTGAAAGTTCATACAAACACCATTTTCCAAAAACAGCTATTAGCACAACGTGGGATGGGGACAGAGGGAGGAGATTTCGCCTGACATTCCAGCTATGCTTATATTCTTGCTAGACCTTTGCCTGCAGCACCCATTGACACTCTGACTGGTAGCAACAGCTGCCCTCAATGGTGTGAGTGTCATCTGCCAAGGGAGCCTGGGCTGTGTGACTGCACTGTGCTGCTTGTCCTACCCATTAGAAGTGGCAGGGATAATTTGAATGAATCCAGCTTTGTGCTTCTGTGTAGGTGCCTAAATTGTAAGTCTTGGCTATAATTTATTTGGCTTGAAGTACCATCACCCCAAGGAGCTGGGTGTTTAATCATGTTTCCCTTGCATCAGTGCTAGGCGATACCTCTGTAAGTATCTTTAGGTAATTCTATCCTTTTCCTTTGAAAAACTGTAAATAGGAAGAAATACCTCACCTTTTTGTCTCTTTTATACTTAGAGGAAATCCAAGGGGCTAAAAGTGGTTAGTAAGATCAACCCAAAATTTAAGGAATGTGCCTTTAAAACCAGTTTCAACTCTACGCGCAAAACAATTTCCAGAAAAAACTGTCAAATTTATTTCTTTCCAATTTTTGTCCATGTTTTACAGTAATTGAGTATAACAGAGTGGTAAGCAAATCTGCAGAGTGACTGGAAAAGGGGAGTTATCAACACAAGGCATTTCTCCTCCTTTGGAGTAGCAGAGATGTCTCCAAAGCACCTCACTTTTCTCCCACTTACCTTCACTATCAATTCAGTAGAACATTCCCTGCTGAAACCTGTCTTCAGGCAAAACAGAATCAATTCTGTATGTTTCTTTCTACCTGATGTCTAAAAACAAATCTATCATTCACTTCACTCATGAAAGAACGACAAGATTTAATGCTTGCTATATTTCCAGCATCCCAAGCTAGCAGATATTTTTCCCAAACAGAAAAGTAAATGAGAATACTAGTGTGATTTTTTTTTCTCTCCAAATGAAATCGGAATACAAAGAGAAAATTCTTGTCTGATACAAATTTGACATACCTTCTGTGGCCCCTTGGGTACGCTGAACTGAACAAAGATTATTTTTTATTGTTATTATTGCTGTTTTTCAAGATAAAACTGATCAAGTTTGACCTCACCACAACCATGGCATCAAAGTATGCTCATATGTTTATCCAGTGTATACTAATATCACTCAAAAATTATTATTCTCATACTTTTTTTTCCTTTAAAATAGTTAAAATGTGTCACATATGCAAACAAACAAACCCCCAATTTTAGGTTTGATTCTGTCTTCCTACAAATCATCACGTTTGATTTGTTTTCAGTTTCAGAAAAGCTGAACAAATGCCTTGGTGCATGCACTCTTTGCTGAGAATACTTCAGTGTAAGAGTATCTCTGTTGTACTGACTTTCCAAAAACATCCCACAAAAGTACTCGAAATTTGTGGTTGCGTAGAAAGTTTAGTGGAAATTCTCCACGCTACTTGTCTACCCTTGCATATTAATACCAGTGCAGTTTAAACACTGGTTTGATTTCAAACATTGAATTAATTAAGTGGCAAAACCCAGCCGAGTCAAATCTCTACTGAAAGGCATGCCGACATCTCCCTCTACTGCCAGCCTGGCAGAGCAGCGGCTGGGCGATCCTGGTGGGATCACTTGGAAGCTCATCCTGGCATCCCCTGAGTGCAATTGGTACTTGAGCTGTGCGCTCTCGCTGCGGGACCAAACCCATTAAATGCAAGCGCTTCCCTTTTGCATCTTTCGTATGAGTCCTTTTGCTAGAATGGTGCATTGCTGAACACCTTGTGCACATGGTAATGAACTCTTTGACGTGTTGCTCCCACTGCTAGAACAAAATCAACTTGCAGGCACTTCCTTGCACAGTGCAGATCTGAAAGGTGTTTTCCACCATATTTCCTCTCCTCAGTTGCACAGAAAATCAAATCTCCCACTGAGAAACTTTTAGAATCCTGTTTGGCAACTTTAAAATAGAGATATGGGAGTATAAAGTCAACTTTTGCATGCACAATCAGATGATAAGTATTCTTGAAAATTAGGAGCAGGGTCCATTTGTGGCTGGCTGCTGAACAAATGTGCAAGCAAGATGTGCAAAGTGCCTCTGCCACACAGACATTTTTTCATTAGGAGAATCTGTGACAGCAGTCAATGCACTGGGGAGGGGATGGCTATGGAGTCATAGTTTCCCCTCCCAGCCAAAAAGAATGACCTGCAGAGCAAGTGATGCCAGCTTTCTCCTACAAAGAGTTCTGTGTCACTGCAGGAGTGCAAGGGTACCTCCAAAAGGGCTCTAAGCTCTGACATTTTACCTTTTTTGAGTATGGCATGAGACTCAATTTAGTTTTCAAAGGGTATGACTTTTCTATTGGAGTCAATGCCTTTTGTTTCTGTCTCTGCGATTAAGTTTCCCCTCTTTATCTAAATCCGTGCAAACCTGTCAACCCCATCACCCATCTCTGCTTAGAATTGCTATCCTTTGAGCACCTGAAATAACATATGACAGACCTATCCAGTCTCACTCATTTGAAGTGAGCTGTCTCCTTTTACTTTTGGCTTCATTTTCATGCAGCCGTAAAGATTCACGGCATATATCAATGGAAAATGTAATATAACACTCAGAAGTTTTCAAATCTCACTCATTCAAATGAGTGTGACTTGACAAGTCTGATGTGATAAAATAATGCAAAGGGTTTTAAAGATTTCACTTAAATGCACAATGAAATGAAACCTTTTTTCTTTCTTTTTTCTTCCTGCTTTTTTAAAACTTTACAGATGAATTCTAAAAGGCTGCACCAAGCTGACAGAAAAGAGGTAGATTCTTAATGTAAAGTCTGTCATTTTTCATCTCAAAACAAGAGTTCTTTGCAGTCACCCTCATTTACACTGGCAGAGTTTTACAAGGGGAGATAGAGAGTGGGATCGAGGTAGGCAATTGCAGATATGAAAGACCAAGGAATTGTATACAATGGAGTAGTGCTTTTATCAGAGTAAACTTGCAAAGAAAGAACTATAAATGAACAAAGAATTTTGCTGTAGCACACCTTAGGTACCACGCTGTAAACACAGGGAAGAAGAGAGAGGAGAGAGCAAAAAGGGAATAAAAGCTGGCAAAAAAAAGATCACCCATCTACGTCTGGATGGGTGCTCCAGTTGCTATTCAAATGTTGGATGATCAGATGTTAGGGTATGTAGCAACATTTTAAAATGTTAGATTGATTTGATGGGAAAATTTCTACACATATTAAAAAAGCAAAGGGTTTACAGGTGCTGGCGAGTACATGTCATCACAGGTATTGAAGGCATAAAACAAAAATGTCAAATTTGAGTTGCTAAATATAGGCTTCTCTATCTCTATTTAATTCATAAATAGTTGTGGATGAGCCTTCAGAAGTGCTGGAATCACACATATTTTGCTGAGGCTGGCAGGACCAGAAAGCTTACTTCTTATTTGAAAAGTCTTCTATTTTTTGGACCTGTGAATTCAGCTTCTTAATTTTATGAACCCTGTTTTAAAAACCACCCAGAAATGTTCTACATGTAGTGAGATCTAATGAAGAGGACTGCATCTCTTGTGACCTATACCTCCCTACTGAAGGGAGACTTGATTGGAAAGACATGTATATACACACCCTGTTTACTTTAGTGGGAGCTCCAGCTGTAGCAAATGGAAAAAAATCCCTCCTAGGTTAGCCTTTTTTCAGCTTCCTCTAAAACATATATTACTTCCTGCTCTCAAAAAGAAGAAATTAGTCTAAACACACTACTGTTTAAATTCATCATGTGGTAATCCTTGTCCTCCTACAATTCATCTCAGTACTAGAATTGAAATGCTTGTTTTATTGCTGAACTACTTGTGTATCAAGAACATTAGATTCTTGCTCAATTAAAGCCACTCTGAGTCCCTCAGAGTGTCAAAAATCCAGCATTCCATTACACTGTGAACAATCTGACACTGCTTAGCATCATGTACAGCTAGTTGCTATTTCGTATCTATTGTAACTGACATGTAATACCTTGGATCTCCTTCAGACAGACAAAATATAAGGAGAAGGTGGAGGAAAGCCCTACAAAGTGGTGACAGACAAAGCAAAGAAGCCAAAGACAAGAAGTGTGGGACTGCTGGACACAGACCCCCTCCACCAGACAATGCAACTGGAATTATATTTCATTCCTGCTTCAGAAACCAGTAGGGCCAGACTTCATCTCCAGTTCAAGTTCCTACAGGCTTCTACAGTACTTCCAGCTGGAAGGGACCTCTAGAGTCTTCAGTCCAAACTCTTGCTCCAAGAAAGAGGTCAGCACTGAATTCAGGTCAGGTTGCTTAGGACATTTTACAGTTGTGTCCTGAAAACCTCCAATGATGGAGATGGCACAACTTCTCTAGAAAATTTTTTCTATTGCTTAATTATCCTTACAGTGAAATTTTGTTTCCCAATACCCAATGAGAATCGACCGTACATCAGTTTATGAACATTGTGTCTCATCAGCCATCTGGATGCCTTAGAAAACAGTATAGTTGCAACTCCTCAGTCCCCTCCCCTTGGTGCCTGGGCTGCTGTTGGGTGCTTCTGAAGACATCCCTTGTCCCGGATGAAGCAGCCCCAGCCCTGCAGCCTCTCCTCGTAGAGCAAGGACTCCAGCCCCACCATCTTGACTGGCATCTCTGACCTTGCCTGCAGTTCTTTGCATCTAGTTTCATGCCTGTTTTGGGGACGACTTCAAGCTTTTACTTTGTCCTGTCATCAGGAGATTTTCACAGAAATTTTCAAAGATGAAGCATCCTTAGATACTTTCTACCAGGTCCTGGGGACTTTCAGGAGTCAAGATTACTCAAGAATCACAGAAATATTTATGGTGGAAAACACTCTTAAAAATATCGTGTCCAACCATAAACCTAGCACTGCCAAGTTCATCACTAAACTAGGTCTCTAAACACCACATCTACATTGTTTTTGAACACTTTCTGGGATGGTGATTCCACCACTTCCCTTGGCAACCTGTTCCAACACCTGATCACCCTTTTCATTATGAAATTTTTCCTAATTTCTAATCTAAATCTGCCCTGGTGCAACTTGAGGCCATTTTCTATTTTCCTCTTACTTGCTGCATGGGAGAAGAGACGGACTCCCACTTGGCTACAGTCTACTTTCAGGTAGTTGTAGAGAGAAATGAGATTCCCCTTGAGCTGCCTCCTTCTCTACAGCCTAAACAGCCCCAGCTCCTTGAGCTGCTCCTCACTTGTGCTCCAGACTCTTCGCCACCTTCATTTCCCCTCTCTGGACTCATTCCAGCACCTCAAAGTCCTTCTTGTCATGAAGGGTCCAAAACCAAAAACAGGATTGAGCCTCACCAGTGCTGAGNTTCCCTCATCCAATCATTGATAAAAATGCTGAACAGAACTGGCCCCAGTACTGAGCCCTGGGGACACCACTGGTGACTGACCGCCTGCTGGATGTAACTCCATTCACCAGCACTCTTCAGGCCCAGCCATCCACACTTCTTTTGTCCAGCACAAAGTACACTTCTCTAAGCCATGAGCAGCCCATTCCTCCATAAGAATACTGGGAGACAACATCAAAGTTTTTACTGAAGTCCAGGTAGACAACAACCACAGCCCTTCCCTCATCCAACAAATGGGTCACTCTGTCATAGAAGGAGATCAGGTTGGTCAAGCAGGACCTGCTTTTCACAAAGTCATGCTAGCTGGCCCTGATTCCCTGGCTCTTCTACATCTACCACGTGATGACACTCCAGACGATTGGCTCCATGACCTTCTGCAGCACTGAGGACAAACCTGGAGTTGCCTGGATCTCTTTATGGCCCTTCTTGTACATGGGCATCACACTGGCTAACCTCCAGTTAACTGGGACCTTCCCAGTCAGCCAGGGATGCTGGCAAATGACTGAAAGTGACTCAGTGAGCACTTCTGCCAGCAAGCTCAGTACCCTTGGGTGTATCCCATCCAGCTCCATACACTTGTGTGTGTAAGGGGTGTAACAGTTGGCTAAACATTTCTCCTTGGACTATGGGGCTTCATCCTGCTCCCCATCTCTGTCTTCCAGCTATGTGAGCTGGGTACCTTGAGAACAGTTTCTATTACCATAAAAGACTGAGGCAAAGAAGGCATTCAGTACCTCAGCCTTTTCCTTATCCCTTGTCATTGTTTCACAACACTACCAAATAAGGAATGGAGATTCTCCTTGACCCTGCTTTTAGTGTGAATTTATTTACAGAAACATTTTCTATTGTCTTCTGCCACAATATCCAAACTAAGTTCAGAATCGATGCTCATCCGCTGCTGCTAGGGACTCTCATAGGGGAGACAGGATGTTGTTTCCATGAAGGCCAAGGAAATTAATACAGGGTATCTCAGACTTTGACATGTCCACTGTCACTTATTCAACTGCCTCATTTAGCTTCATGATGACATGTTCCTTTTTTATTCTTTATACCCATCTGTGCAGCTAGAAGTTTGACTTGTTGCCTTTGCAATTTCAGTCTTAGCTGAACTTTGGCTTTTCCAACAATATCCTGCATGTCCAGAAAATGTTTCTATGGCCTTCTTTTGCTGCCCATCCTCATTTTCACCTGCTGTGTAAGATCATTTGCACTGGGGTCCAGCCATGTGTTCCCATTTATTCAAGCTGGTCTTGTGATAGATTGACTATTTTCCTGAAAATCTGGATGACTTGGTGTTTAGAGAAGATTGTCTCTGAAGACTTTCCAGTTGTCTTTACTTCAGTTGCAGTAGTTCCCCAATGGTTTCATCATTCGAAGACTTGCCTTGAGCCAGCAGCAGTTGTCACTGCCATCTGGCATTTGAGTTGTTCTTCATATATTGCTATGTTATTTATTGCTGCACAACAAATGCATAATACTCGCAATAGTAAAAATATGTCACACTTTCCTTTCTGTGTGACTAGCCCTTGAATTGCTTATCTTTCTTTGCATGTTCTTCAAGATTGGTTGGGTGTTGCCCTGACACTGCTGTTGTGAAGGGGTCTGGGCTGTGTTCCAGTTTTAAAGCTGTGCTCCTCAAGGGAGATCCCTGAGTAGTGGTGTTTCTCCCTTGGCAGTGGTGTATTTCTAGTACATATAAAACATATCTACATGTTTTGAATCTGTTGTATACGGCAGTAATTTTTATCGTGGAAGACTTATCTGAAAAGAACTCTTGCAGACTCTTGCACAAATGGGAATTTGTGGACTTGCCACAGTTGCAACGGATAAGAGAGGACTTTCCCCAGTGTGATAATCATAAACACTGATGGGAGAACAAAAACTCTTAAAAATTAGCTCTGAGACCACCAGACTGCACTTGTGTGAGTAAATGTAAATCTGGAAGGAGAGGAGGTAACACTAAAATAAAAAGCCCCATGTGAGTAATTTACAAGATATTGTACCTTTTAGTCTTTGGAAAATGCTCAAAACAACTTCAAGTTTCACAGGAAATGAGATTGTTAATATAATTCTGAACAAACTTCCATGTGAAGAACAGCCAACTCGCCAGCTATTGCACTTGATCAAGCAGTCTGTACTGGAAGGCCCCAGGAGACATCCACACAGTTTCAAGACTGACTTGATATACTCAGTGAATGATGATTTTTCACGTGTGTGTGTATTTGTAGGTGTGTTTCAAGGAATTTGTACTCATAAGCTACTTTTTACAATATTAGGTTTCATTCCTTAAGACTTTTATTTTCCTTTAATTTGAACTAAAAATTGCAGAGAACAGGTATGATTTGTTTTGTTTTGTTCCAGTCCCACAGTTTGAATAATTTCCATACCTTCATTTATGGATATGTCTTCTTATGCTGTTTGGGAATTGAAAGAGAGTACACTCATGACTGCTAGATATTTTTCTTGTTTAGTGTAACATATCCTTTCACAGCATATGCTCTCAATTTCTTTTCTACCTTTAGCACCACTAAGTGGCATTTCTTTGCCATGAGAAATAAACTGCCTAACAGTTCCTGTTCCTCACCTATCTACATCAAATGGATTTTTATTGCCCTTTTGTATTGACTACATTACTGCTGTTTTCTATTTAGCTGAAATTTCACCACATTTCTGCAAGTTCTTTCCTCAAGGTTACTGCTACAAAATCTCTAGCTAATTCCTCCTAGTTCTCCTTTTTCTAGGCACTTTTCTGATGTATGTCTTCTCTGAAGATCTATGAGCAGCTCGTAGGCACAAGTACAGGGTACCTTTGATATGAAAGCAAGTTCCTCTCTTTTACTGACCCTACAAATTAATATTTTCTGACTTCCTTTCCTGAAGCTTTACTGTTCCTGTGCATAGCTCTTACTTCTTTTGTAACCTTTTTCTTCCACTACTTTAAAAGCCTTTGCGTGTTGTGCATGATCTCCCATTTAGTAGACCCTTTTCCTGATTTTCAAATGAATGGAGAATTAATTTTTTTCTGGGTTAGTACAGTTCCTCAAGCACCACCCACCTTGGAGTCTTACAATTGTAGTGGATAAAAATAGTGTGCACTAAGGTTTGCAATTTGCCTGCAAAATGAGATGAACAAGTATTATAACACCAATGAGGGAAGGACAAGACAGAGAGATGCTGAAACTGAGTGTATCTATATATGGAATAAAACTCATATAATATGAAGAACAGAACAGTGATCATAGTTATTAATTACATAATTATTATTGGTTTAGTTGCTGTAAATATATTTCCAGCCATTGAAATCATAGGTGTGGATCTAAGAAGGCTTCTGCTGTGAAGGCTGCTGTGAGGCTTCTGTTCTGTGAGCACAAGTTGTAGGATTTTCTGCTGAGCAGAACAGCAGGCTGAAACTACACATTTAAGCCCAATGACATTAAATCAACTTTGTTTCAATTCTTCCTAAGCTTTACTTGTTCTATTCTTCATGCTTGCCCTGCAGAGGTGTAGCTCAAAAGCTAACCAGCAATATTTTAGATTGTCAAGTAATCTGTCAAAGCTTTCCAAAGTTGTTCCTTCTCTGACCTTTCCTTAGTCACAACTCTTGAGTGGATCATTCGCTGTGTTTTACTGGCTCTTTGTTATTTTTATTCTAAATTGAACTTTTAAATTTGAATATTAAAAATAAAATATTCTATCTGGTGCAACTTGAGGCCATTTTCTATTTTCCTCTCAGTTTAGGAAATGTGATTTAAACAAAATTAAAGCTTTGTCATGGTCAGGTGAAAGCGTAGTGACATGGTATGTCTCTTGGTTTTAAGCTTTAGGTTTTCAGGCATTCAGTCAGAAGCCTTAAGTTATGCCTTGTGAAATTTGGAGGAAAAAAACCTGTTACAGCCTGGTTTTCTAAAAAAGTAGAGACAGAATTTATTGTTAGAGTAAATTAATACTAATAAACACACGAATGAAGAAAAACAAATACAAACGAAAAAGAGATGGAATAAAGAATCCTCTTGGTTTTAAAAAGCACAGTAAAAGACCTGGATCATGTTTACTTGGGTTATGACCTCTCTCTTGAGCTATATGTAGGAAAACAGGCATCAGAAGGACTACTTGTAATGAAAAGTTTGTTCTGCTGGAATTTTCCCTCCTCATTTTAGGACTGAAACATAAAATGACCAGGGAAACAATCAGATTGCAGTACCTTTTTCAATTGCTCCACAAATTGAATTTACCTACTCAGAAGTGGGAGCCTACATCTCTTAACCCCCTCCCAAACCCTCTCATCATGGAAAGGTGTAAGGGTGGGTTAGACAAGAGTTGTACCCCCGCCTTCAGACTATTTACAGAGGGGTGGGATTTAGATCTGCTCAGAGAGGATACCATGCTCTTGTCTTGCTGGATTCCCAATATGGCTCCTAGAAATTCATCTCCCAGCTACCAGCAGTGGCTCTGCTCAACTATTCACCTCATGAGAGACTTCCCTGGTGGCCAGAGTACTCAGAGCACCTCCTGCAGTCAGCACTAGCAATTAGGATAGCCAGAGATAAGTCCCTGCCTCTGGCAAAGCTTGAATGTTGGTATGGTTTTGTGCATCTTGGTGTGGAGTCCCTTCCCATTCTGCCCCAAACATGGGACACTTCTGTAGTCAAATGTGTGATGCAGCTTTACTAGAGCCCAGATTGCAAGGGTGCCTGGGGTTAGGAGGTGGCTTCTAATATGAAAATTAACTAATTAAATGCTGCCATTCTGTTGCTTTGCAAAACTGGTACCCAGCCTAACATAGCTGGGAAGCATGTTTCTCTAGAATTAGTGAAGTTAATTTTTGGCTTGGAGGTCCAGTGTGAAGAAATTGATTCTTCCGCTGTGTCCTGTGGATATAGGGGGAAGCTGCCATCATTTGTCCCTTCCCCAGGCTCTGGCACTTTAAAAATAGCACAGGTGTTAAGAAGCTTGCTTGTTGTTTTGTTGGTGCTGCCAACACCATTGCTGTTTGAAGAATCTCACTTGCCAGTGCAAGTCTCATCACTTTGTTCCTCTTCAGTGTTCCCCTTTCTCTGCCTCCCATCTTCTCCTCCATCTCTTCCTCAATTTTTTTTGGTGATGACACTGGGCTGGACTAGCCACTCACTCCCTGTGACCCCTACAGAAACCTTGCTCAAAGTGAGACTCTGCTGCAGTAATCTAATCTGGAATGTGACAGTGGATTTCAGCAGCTCAGTTGGATCATCTGCCTGCAGAGCTACACACCCACCAGCGAGCTTGGCAGAGCAAAGCTTAACCTCTTCCTGTCAAGGCCAGGTCTAGTTAACACAGGATGTAGTTCCACCATGAATCAACTCAGAGCAGAAGGAATGGCAGGAGCCTACAGAAAATATCCCATAAAATTTCATAAGGTTAAATTAAATGTGAGCTTTTAACATCATCATTTTTTATATATTTCATTCTGCAAGGTGAAGATTTTTAACAGCAGGAAAAAAGAGCAAATTCCTTTTTGACACCCAGCAGCAGGAAAGAGGTCACCTCCAGACTGTGTCCCAAACTCTCTCACCACTCTCCTCCTTTGGCATGGAATTACAATTGTCCTCTTTCTGCTTGAACACACATAAACTACAGCATTCAGGAGAGACCATTTCTGTAATCATTCTGTCACTACCACACAGAATTATTTGGCAAAGGACATAATTATCCATCAGATTGAAAAGGCTGGTTTAGAAGCACCCACCCTAAGCTCACACATTTATTTGACAGGACTTCTTCCCAAGAAGATTCTATATGCTTGCAGGGTGCTCCAGTGCTGACAGTGCTTGGTCAGTCTAGGTGTTCACACCTCAAGCTAAAATAGATTGAAGAAAGCTCTTAAAATCAGTGTGCAATTCATAAAATATAGCACTTGCTTCTCATGCCATGGCAGCTCTCTTGATTGCATTTATAATTTATTCCAGCAGCTGAACTCATGGGCAGCTCTGCTTTTAAATTGTACTAGGTGCAGCACACAGGTTGCCAATTGCCCCAGGAGGCAGTGTGCTGCTAAATATTTAATGTTTTCTTTTGTGTTCTTCCTTTTTTTTTTTTTCCCCTTAGCAGATCAATTTCTTACTCTTTCTCCTCTGGCTCCTTCACTGAGATGCAGTCCTCAGAGTCTGACAGTCTGTCAAGAACTTGAAGTATTTATGGTGAGGGTGGGAGTAGAAAACTTGTTCAAGTTCATGACCACTTTTTCTTGGAACTGATTGTCTGAGTTCTCACCCACTTCAAAGCTAGATTCAATTTTAAAACTTGTTAGCTAAAACACTATGTACAGTACTATGGCTAAAATAATTCTTCCAAAAAGTACATTGGCAAAATGTGCACTCCATGTTCAGCAGATGCTTTGTTTAACACAGTTCATTTTGCAGTAGAATTCCTGCCTCATACTACCCTTGGTCTTTTACTCACAGGTTTGCATGTGTACGTGTTCTCTCTGTGATGTAGGTGAACATTTTCTTTAAAGATCTGGCTGTTTCTTTTTATTTTCCTCTTATTTATCAATAAACTCCAAAATGCTGAATTTTATGTCCAACTTTGAAATTGATGATGTCAGGCCAAGTTCAAATTGAGCAATATGTGTGAGCTTGTGATACTTTTAAGGATGATTTGCCAAGTCATGACCATCAAAGCTGTGTTTTAGAGACTTAAAATTGAAATCTTGCCAAGGAAAACAACTTTATGAGCTTTTATTACTGTCTGTTCCTAAAGGAGGAATGATGGTTCGATGGATATTACTTCTAAGCTCTCTTAAATGCCTTTACTTTGCTCATTGCTGCCACAGGCTTTACACCGTGAAAAGAGATGAAGCATAGGTAGCATCTGCTTTTCAAATGTAGAGCAGATCACACTAAGGAATTCGCTTTCAAAGGATTCTCTCGAAAATGTGGAAGTTTGTTACATGGAACAGCTTCAATAGCCATTGTTTTTTTCACACTACAATATGCAATATTTTTTCTGAACAGCACATAAAAAACAGGCATATTCCTGACCCCTACTGGGTAGCAACAGAGTTCTGCATTATGTATGAGCCTCATTCCCATCCTGCCTACATTACTCTTACAATTTTCAAAATTCACAGAACTATATAGAATTCAGTTATTCAGATGTGCGGTGGTTACACGAAAATGAACAAAATCTGATCACAACAAGAGAAGACAGAAATTTATATGCCCTCCTCCCACCAATATCTAAACACATCTCCACAAAATACATGCATTTTTAGTGAAAATGAGCTTCTGTCAAAATGTCTGTAGTGCAAGGAGCTTCTGAGAAAAGGCAATGAGGTGAAGAATCTGGGTGCTTATTCCTGTGGCAGTCTTGCTGCAAGGTGGAAGCCTGTGCACTGGGACCCCTGTACGGCTCACCTGTTGTGAAGCCACGACTTCCATCAGTCACTGAGGGACTCCTTGGTACCTCCAACAGCTCCTGGATATCTAGTTCTTCTCTCAGGGTGAAAGAGTAGAGGATGCCATGGCTGAACCAAGGACTTTACTGCTCAGTCTGACAGCAGTGTTTCCTCCCAGAACAAAACTTGCATTGTTTCAAAATTACTCTTCTGCCTAGATGTTTTCCTTCACAGGACATTTCAAATTTTTTACTCTGTGCTCCAAAGCATGATGCTTTTCCAGAGTGTTGAAGTTTTAGAATGGAAAAGAAGATTTTTGAACAGTGATGCATTAATGAGTGCCTTTGTAATGGTGTTGGCAGGAAAGTCAGGGAGTAAAGATACCTAGACCATGTTTGAGGGGCAAAGAAAAAGCAAGGAAGATTTTTTTAATGGTATTGGTGCTGTGCAAGTCTGTGATTACATGCAGTGTTTATTCTTTCAGTCTGTCAAATCAACACCATCCTTTCCTATTTAGTTCAATTCAACTTCATGCTCATCCTTCTTCCTCAGATAATATATAGGAACTGCACAAAATATTAAAGTTCAGAGCTAGTCAGAGAATAAGACAGTTCAAAGCCAAACACATGGGGATGACAAATGCACAAAGAATTACAGCTACAATCCTTGGCGTAGTTTTCAGGTAGATGCGTGGTCACTTTCCCCAGTCTGAGCCATCTAGATTCAAGCTGCCTCCCACCTGGGAGCCACATTGCTGAGCCCTGACACCGAGCCTCATCCCTCACCTCGTCCTCCCTGATTCTACAAGACTCATGTTGGCCCCCAGATCTCCAGTCACATAATACAGGTTGAGCCTCCTTGCCTGCCTTCACATCCTCCCCTTTCTCGTGACTATATTCTGCAAGAACCTCCGGTTCTCCCTGCTGCAGAGACAGTCATTGCTCCTTGCTTTTTTTTCTCCTAGAAACCTCCATTATCTGCAATGCAGCCCATTCTGCTGGAACCAGCTGCTCCTTGCAAATGGATGAAACAAAGATTTATTATCATCAGAACACGTGGAAATTAGAAAATGGACTAATGTAAACCATTAATGTCCTCCTCTCAACAATCTGATGAATGGTAGATCAATGCAGTATATTAATATATCGGAAATTATTTAAGATGATATAAACATTAAGTCTCAGATATTAGATGGGAAGAAAGCAAGCAAGACAAGGACAACATTCTTAACAACTCTGCTATACCTATGAAAAAAATAAACCACCATATTTTAAGTCATATTTCCTGTCCAGCATTTTGATATCTTTAAAGAGATAATATTGAAAAACTGCTCTGTATCCTTCCATAATACCATCTAACATTGATATGAAACAGTCTGTCTCCTTAAAAAGCAAATCTTAGTGCCTGCAACAATGAATAAATTCTTTGTATTCTACAGATAAAATAATAATACTCAGAGTTTGCTAATTATAATTGTTATTTTTTTAGTATCAATTACACTTTTGTTTGCAGCTTGTGCATAACATTGTAAAAACAAATTTCTAAATATGATTTATATAAAAATTGCAGTACCCACACACATTCTACATAAACCTTACAGGAAAACCTCAAAGAATGAAAGAAAAAAAAAAAACAATAAAGGAAAATAACTGCACAAGTAATTTATATTAACCCGGCATCATGTAAAAAAAAATATAATGTCTGTAAGTGAATTATTCTTAAGCTTTAGGAATTAACTACATTTTTTATGTAGTCACATTTTTTGGAAAATATTAGAAGCCTCAGGATTCAAGAAATTTTCCTTCTCAACTAAAACTTTGTGACCGTCAGTCCATTCCCATTTTCAGGACTTAATCAAAATTCCTCAATAAATTCCTGTTGAATTGCTTTGTGCTGTTACTTGTGGGAGCATTTATGAAGGCTTGATGATGATTTGAACTACCACAAATCCCATAAATGAGAGGTCAGAAAGGTTACATCATGGCAGTTCAGTGAAGAAATGAAAACAAACCATAAATTATCTCCACCAGGACAGCATGTTCAGCCAGATGTCACGGGCTTTGTCTTTCAATTGCTCTCAGCTCTCGAACACTCTATCACATTGCTTGGTTTTAATCACTTGTAATAGGTCACTGTGATCAGGAGAGTTCAGGACTCACATGTACATACTTAACATGCCAAGCTATAGCTGGGTAACTGGGGGAATTCTAACAGGTTGAACACATTGAAATATGTTGCTGAATTTATTTTTTTTTCAAGTTGCAACTAGTAGAGAAAAATGTGAATATCTATGGTTCACTTAATTTGGAATGAGGTGTTGACAAAGAGTGGCCAAAATAATCTTGTCTGCTAGTGTTCTTACTGCACACAGAAAAAAAAAAAAATGAAGATAGCAAATTTTAGAAGCTGCTGCTTGTTATTTCTGGAGCTTATAGAAAAACACAATGGGGAGGACTCTGTCTAAAGAATTCAATGTCACAGCTTTATGATGGGTACTAATTTATTTCATAATAAGATTGTGTGCTGTAAGAGCCTTCATTGCTGTTAAATCATACTTCAGTGTAGCTAAGTGTGCCATTAAAATCATGTATTACTGACAAGGGCAATATTTATTTAATTTAATTTTATGGCACATATTTCAAGCAGGAAAAGAAGAAATACAGTCTGACCTTCCCCATGGCCAGGAAGTTTATTAGCATTGTCAAAGAGCATCAGAATCAAACTGTACCCATTAACACCAAAACCACTGGTATTATGGGATGTTTTATACTAATAGAGAGTACAAAGAACAGGAAAGACATAGAACTCTTCTGGTCCATGGAAAGCATGGTGATATGAAGAAGAGAGAGAACTCAAAAGGTGCAATAGAAATTCTGAAATATGTGGGTCATGATCTGTCAAAGAGCCCAATTCTAGTTCAAGAAGGATGACTAAAAGCTTGGAGGAATGAAAAAAAAAATATTTAAGAAAGTATGTAGTGAAAAGGACAGACCATAAGGTGTACTGAATATCTCAAGAGGCTAAAATATTGCCTTTTGTCTCCAGGTCTTTGGTTCAAATCCAGATTAAGGTAATTGTGACAAAAAATATATTGCCATCTGATGTTGGCTTCTCCAAAATGGGAAGGTGCTCCATGTTAAGGTAAGAGAGGTACCACTGCAGCCATCATTAACCAGTCCATGCTTGCATGCTGCCTTATAAAGGAATGCAAGACCCAAATGATTTGAGCAAAGAAAAAGTTTTTAGAGCTGAGA
This sequence comes from Ptilonorhynchus violaceus, assembly GCA_013397565.1. Classification (NCBI taxonomy): domain Eukaryota; kingdom Metazoa; phylum Chordata; class Aves; order Passeriformes; family Ptilonorhynchidae; genus Ptilonorhynchus; species Ptilonorhynchus violaceus. The sequence continues at coordinate 16,212 of VZRJ01003152.1, read as the reverse complement.
GTGGTTTCTCTTGTGGAGTTGTGGTATACTGTCTGAGCAGGGTTGGGAAAACTTGCAGTGCTGCTTGTGCTTGTTACTCCGTGAACAGATGATTTTCAGGGCTGTCAAAATGGCAACTTCTGCAATGGCTAAAAAAAGATCAGTCAAAGTGAATCATTGAATATAATCACAGAGGAATGGCAAGCTGAAGTTACATTGGAAATGAAACGAGCATGGCAAGACCTAGCTGTGTACTGGTCCTGTGTGTCGCTTTGTCAGCAAGGAGAAAATGGCGCTGGACTGTTCATACACGCTGGAGGACATGCAGAATGTGAAGATTTTGCTGTAAGATGGATCTGTGACAATTACATGTGATCACAAGGCAGCACTGAATTCTTGCTGTCAGATCCAGATGTCTGAGTGTTTTATGTCTATTTGCTGCCTTTTTAAAAAATGTCACTAATGGTTAATTTCAAAAAAGAAAGCAAGATTATCCAGTCCTGACCTGAATATTGTAGGAAAAAATAAGAGATGAAGGATTATTACTGGGGGAAATGAGATCCGGCAGGAAAAACTATGGACCAGTGCCAGTAACTCTCATAGAAGAACCAATTTAAAATCTGGAGGTTAAAAAGGACAAGCCTACTAGCAATTCAGTAAGGATTTAAGTTACAGTCATGCAAGTTTTGGGCTTAAATTGTCAAGAAAAGGCTTGTTGATGCAGGTTAGAGGAAGTGAAATAACAGTGTTGATTGTGTTTCACATCTTTACTTAGACATGTGAGGACAGATCAGTAAAGGTATGTAGGTACCTAAGGAATCTGATAAGGGCCTTAAACCTGTCCAAAACTCACAAGGGCCAAACCCACAGAAATTAATTAGATGCTGACACTCACTTAAGATTCTTTAATTTTACTAGAGATAGGTGCCTAAGTATTTCTGAGGATCTGGGGCTACATGTCTATCAGCATCTGTGGCCACCTAAACATTTTGCAAAACCTGGCCTCTGCTGGATAATTTCTGCATGCACACACCAGTTTGAAGACCCAGTTCCTACTTGCATCTCTGGAATTAATTCGCTTTCTGGAAGTAAAGAATTCCACATGATTATTTTCTCCCTTTGTGTAGTACTGGAGTAAAAATCCTTCTCTGAATTACTTCTCCATCTGCTTTCCCTCCACTCTCTGTACACCTCTGCCCATGGAGATGTGAGAGGGAGCAGAGTACAGCGCTGGTGGCTGGCAGTGCCTTGCCCACAGAAGAGGACACATGCTGTTCAGGGATCCCAAGCTGCCTCATGTTCTCAGGAGTAGCACGGTGCTGCTGAAGAAAAATATCTTGGGAGAAGGGTCAGGCAGGGTCCTGGCAGAGCTGGCCCGATACCTGGGCTGGCCCCCAGACATTTTGTGCTAGAGGGAGACAGAAAAGGTAAGTTTCTCTCCAATTCTTCAGGTGCTTCCTTGGTAAAGGATAACTTGCATCCTTGCATTAAATCCCTGAGCACCTCTTCCCTAGAACTGTGAACTAGAGATCACAAAACAAGACAAAGGAATGTGGGGCGCTTAATGCAAATGAATAGCACAGTGCTCACCAGTTACAGCTTCACATGATTTAGCACCAAAAAAAAAAAAGAAGGGGGCTTTTATGTTGATAAAGGATGCTTTCAGTCACATTTCTGCGATTTGTACTATCAAAATACCAACAAAATGCCTCCTCTTGTTCCTTTGATGTATACTGTATTTCTGAGGTTTACCAGCTCATACCAGAGTACCTCATTAAAAATAAGAAAAAGACAGCCAACTTAAACTCATTATTAGCTCCGCATTTTTTCTTATACATGTTTGCCTGTGTGTTTAGGTATGTACAATTGCATGCATATACCATGCGTATATGTCTGTGCCTTTTACACACTAGCAGAGAGAGCTGGAATTCACTACGTGCTACGGAGGTGCATAAGTTATTTGCTTTCTAGATATGATGAACCGGATAAAAATCTGTCAATAAATTCACTAGCTATGAAGTCAGGCGTTCTGAAAATGCTGCAGACAGAGAACCATAACTTTTTCATGCGTATGCTCAGTCTTTACATCCAGGGTTGCTGTAAACTCCCTCCAGTTTCTGCAAGCTGAGCGTCTTTGGGTAAACTGAATGATCTATTTGCCCATAGTTCCATCAGACATTGCAGAAGGCTAGTCTAACACATTCTGAACATTTCAAGTCCCTTTTTGTGTATCTTACACTTTGAAAGCTGATCCTAAGGTTTCCAAAGCTCCAGGCGAATCATCAAATATCTGTTCTCCCCACAGGCACCCAGATAAAAATAGTCATGGATGGCTTTGTTGATCTTCCTGTTTGGCTGCCTTGGAGATAAAACAGTTTCTGCAGATTGAGAAGTGATTTGGTTTTAAGCTGTGTTTAAACACAGGGTTGTTTGGTTTTTTTTCATTTGAGCAGAACAATCAAAACAAGATTTAGAATAAAAATTAAGATAGTTTGAAAACCGTGATGAAAATCTATATAGTGACACAATGCCTTAGGGAGCTGGAGACAAGCACCTCGAGGAGCCAGTTGCTCACACTGCTGTAAGTCAAGGTCACTTCTGCTTTTCTCGTTACCTTGAAAGTCCCTAGCATGTTTCTTCCATGTAAAAATTCACCCTGCCATACTGAATATAGGTGCAGCTTTATTTTCCAGCTATGCCTCTGCCACTGGACAGGCCCTGTAAAGTGCTGGCTGCTCGTTCACTGGGGTAGGGTATTTCTGCTCTGTTGTACTAGATCACTCATTAGTCCATGTGGCATATGATGCTTGCAAATTGCAGGGTTTACCACCGAGCAGGAAACACTATTGACAAAAAAAAAGCGAGACCTGTTTTCTTGCCCTATCCCTTTGTCATAGATCCCACCAGGCATAAAAAACACCCTAAAATTCAGCAGCTCCTAAGCTAGCTGAGGCCCTCGAGTACAAAAACTAACATTTTTAAAACTGTTGTCTGTATCACCTATCATTGACTAAAGCTGGGAAGAAAGTAGGCAGACAGCGATTTACAGTGAAACCATAATTTCCTCCAATATCTGAAAGAGATGCTGACTGAGATATTATCTGGCTAATTTCTTACCTGCCAAATATAATATATTAATATATGGTTAAGTACAGCATGGATGCAGAACCTGAGATTTATTAAGCTGAACAACTGAGCTCACTTTGTGAATCTGTGGACAGTCCTATTCCTCTAATAATGAGTCTACTCACCAGGAGGCAGTTGTAGGCTTTGTCTTACCTGCAAGTCTCAAAACACATGAGCTTTTTTGGTGCACACTAGTTCAGCTGGCACACAACAGATGGCACAAGGGAGTCCCTAGTCAGAGGATGCATATACCCAAAGTCAAATCCGTGTTGTTATAAAACAGGGAGTTGCCAGGCAGAGCCTATGAACGTGTCTGCAACGTGCCAAGAGAAACTAGCGTACAGCTACAAAGTTTGTCATTTTTTGCCATGGCCTAAGGGATGCTGTAGTTTAATTGGCTTGCTGACTCATTAGAGGTTTGCTTTCAATTCTACCATTGTTACTGTAGCTAAAGGTATCAAAAGAACTAAGCATTGAGAGACAGTGGCTAACTTTTAGCTCTTGGCTATTGTACAGCATCTAGGAGCAAACCTCTGGAGGAAGCTGAAGAGTGAGAATGAAATTTGGAACATACCTTGCAGGAAAGGTAATTTGACTTGCTTGCAAAGAAGTACCTAAATAGAGGCATTTCCCATTCAAAAAGAACCAAAGAAATAAAAAACCTTTAAATTTATGCAGAAATCCAGGTGACTGCATGTAACCAGGAAGCAGGTGCTAGTTTTAAGCAAACCTCAGGGCTTGTTTAATTGAAGCACATCTGGTCTTTAAAAGTCAGCCCAGGTGTTTGCATTTTAATTGCACAAATCTATCCTGCTGCCCCATGTTATACCCCAGAAAAGTCAGAAGTCAACTCTGAGATAGATGCATTATTAATACAGGTGTTGCTAATTGATGACATGTTGGTCATGAAACAACAAGTTTAGAACTATGGCATTGCCTCTGTTTATTCTTGTGGTTCTTTGCCATATTTAGTTTCAGAAAGATACTCCTGTTAATTAATTTTCTACAGTTTTATGAGCTGCTTTTACTGTATAGTGTAGCAATATCTGCGGTGATCATCATTTTATTCTAATGCTTGGCAAAACGAGTGTAATTGATTTTTAGATGTGAAAATTCTTTGGCTGTGTTTTGATCACTTCATGGACTAAGCTGCAAAATATGAGAGAAGGAGAAAACCATCTTTAAATGTAAAATTTTCTGATAGCATGTTGGGAAATCGTAGAAGTGAAGAGTTGTGATTTACTTGCTGAAGATTATTAAACAGTCCTAAACAAAATGAAAGATAGATACATTAAATAAAATTCAGTGATGAGCAGTGAAGCTGATAATGGAACTAAAATGGCTTGGATTAAGATAAAAATATTGACTAAACCTATCTGAGCTGTTTCTAGGTACCTGGGAAGGAAAAGTGTCTGTCTAGAGAATCATGTGAACAATAACAAAGCAGGTATTAATGGGGAATACAGGAAACCAAAAACTTGAAGGCTAGAAATAAAAGGAAAGGTTTGTATTTGTTTTAGTCAGAAGGGCACCCTGTGCTGCCAAAGACTCTAACCTAACATATAGGATAATATTGAAAAACCCCCAACCAGTTTATGGATTAAAAAAACCCACAACAGTGAGGTCTGGATTTTCTGTGGATATTTTAGTAAGGTGACTAGGGAGTGAGGAGTTTTAAATGATCTACAAAGTTAGGATCTCAACGTCAGGTTGCATTTTGCGGGTTTGTTTTGCTTTCAAGGTTTTGTTTGTTGGAGGGCAGGAAAAGTGTAGGGTATTGTTTTTCTTTAAGTTTCAGCTCCTGAGCTGGCATTCTGATTGCAGCATATTTCTCATGTTATCCTGTGCAGGTGGCATACTTGGAATTGAGCCGATTTAATAACTGAGGGATTTAAGTCAGATTTAGTTGAGATAAAAATAAGGATAAATTAAGTTAGCTATATTTCCTTCCTGTCTTTATCTATGCAACACTTCACTACAGCAAAAATTATGGAGGAATGAGACATTTTCACACAAGAGTAAAGCATCCAAGACATATAAACATAAGTGAGGAGAGAATACATGTTTTCAAAAATATACTTTTAAAAAATGTATTCTTTTTTCAGACATGTCCTCTCTGGTGAGAAGGAAGGCCAGGTGAAGAAAAAGTTTCCTGTTGAATTTAGAGATGGCAGAATCATCCTGGAATAATAAAAAACGCTTCTCACAGGCATGAAAATCACTAAATGCATGAAACTAAGAGGGAGTATGACAAAATCAGATGATGTTTGAAGACTAAAGAAATACATTTTATAGGTGGGAGAAGATAGGGTTAGGATAAGGAACTATGCTTATATGAGAAGTTTCATGCATCTGGAGAATGCCTGACAAGCATAGAGCAAAAAAAGGACTGTTCTAGCCATGGAGACCTCGTTGTGAGTCTTTGAAAGCACAACAGGCTTTTTGAAAAGGATAGAAGCTCTGAAGTGAGAACCAAATTTAGAACGAAATTTAGGTTATTCAGCACAGTTATCATCCCAGAGACAAATGTGAGAACCAAGCAAGCACAAATACAATGGAAGGTATTGAAATTTGGATGGGTCTGAAAACAAAAGCTTGATGAGGTTCATAAATGTCAAATGAACAGATGGAGCTGAGAATGAAACCAGCAGGGAGATAAGGCAGAGACTGCTGTGTGCAGGGGTGGAAAACAGGAAACTCCAGTTGGTGGGTTACAGGGTGAGGATGAGGGACGAGAGACTGCCAAGATAAGAGCTGAGACAAAGGCGGATATGCATGGTCCTCAGGCTGCAAGGAAGACCAGAGGTCAGCATAACCCATTATGGGAAGAAAGACCCCTGCTTGCAAATGCTGGGACCAGACAGACGGGCGGGAGTGGGATATGCACGGGATCCAATTCAGACCCAGGATGCAGGTAAGTTTCTGTGCAGATCCCCTTGGCGTTTTGAGTGCAGCACCATGTCCTTGCATCCCCAGGTTTTGTTGTCAGTCTGGGGAGGCCCATATGTCCCTGACAGGATTCTCCTGCCTTACACACAACTGTTGCTGTGGGGTAGATTTATATATGGCCATGCTGCAGGAGCTCCTGGAAAGTAAGAGCACTTGCTGGGCTGGGCTTGCATTCAGGGTCTTGCGCAACACAGCTGTGTCCTGCTCCCCAGGGCCACACAGTGCCAGAAGCTGGAGAATAAACAAACCTACACATTTTTGCTACACATTTTGGTCCTGGTGAAATGAGTTTCTCTTTTTTTAAAAAAAAAAGAAAAGGAAAAAAAAAGAAAACGAAAAAGTAGTATCAATTTCCTTTCAGGCCATGTGCTCTCCAACACCATGCCCACTTATGAGTGTCTCTTGAGATTCAGCTTTAGCTTTGTGCTGTGTACCATAAAAATGTAGCCCAATGAGTGCATATGCAATGCAACAAGCTGCTAGGATAGAATCCTCCCAAGAAAATGACATCTCCACTGTAAGGCTGAGCTACCTCATAATCCTAAAGAGCAGTCTGGTCTACCTTGATGATGCTTTCCAGTAACTCCTGCACAACGGAAGCATGCCACAGGCACAGCTGACTATAGGGTGTGGACACCTGTAATTTGCCTTCACACAAATTGCAGCAAGTTTCAATGGGATGTTCAGTGCTTCTCAAAACTTGTTGCACACACAAGTGTATGCTGACTTCTCTTGCAGTATCAAACATCAAGATTTTGTCTATGTGTATATTTACTTTACAAGCACAAACATACAATTTGTAGATCATATTTGTTTGTTGATTTGTTGATTTACTTTTACAGTCTGATTGACCACAGCACAAATAAATGAGACTACTGTTCAAAACCTTCACCTTTAAAAAAGCCCTGCAAAATTTAAACTAATTCTTAATATTCATTTCTTTACCTTATTCTTGTTTATTGTGTTACAACCACTTTGCTTGAAAATAATGTGGCTAAAGAATAAGATGGTCTTTTATGTCTTTAGACTGTTTAACCAAGCTAAAGTATGCCAAGTATGAGCATGGTTTTTTGCTGTCCTCGTACACTCTTTAGGAAAGAGTACTTAATTCTCAGGCAGCTTGTAAACTGCACTGTTATGCTTTCTGTGTCTTGGAGAATGGGATATGATTTTATGTGCCTCTAAACCCCAAAGGTAAGAAATTAGATAGCATGCTGACTAATGCTGCTCCTTCATACAGTTACAATACTAAGACATGGGACTCAAAGCAATTTATTTTTCTTTCTTTTTCCTTTTTTTTAACATGAAATTGCAATTCTGACAAAGTGCCTCTCTTTTAAAGCACACACACAAAGTAAAGTAAGACAGAAATGTAAAATGTACTGAATAACTCCAAACACTTTTGTGTTTGACTGCTTATGACACAGGCATGTTTCTTTTAAGAAGTAGTGCATTAAGGCTTCTGTGACATTCTAGAATAATCACTGTACATTGTGAAGAAAAAAATGAGGTAAAAAAATCTTCTATAAGGGTAAACGTTTTTTTTGCAGCCAGATAAAGGTGCGTGCAGATGTCCTTCCATGAAGGTTTCTCCAGAGTTTCTATTTCACCATAAATGGTTCTAGTCCAATATTTCACACTCCTTACACTCATTTAAAACTGAATCAAAACTCAAATTAGGATTAACCACCCATGGAGTCTGGAACAACAATAGAAGTACTCACTAACTTTTTTCCTACATGTTATTAGCAGAGTGAATTTAGGTTAAAGAGTTTCGTTACAAAAATATAATTTTTAATTCCTGACTGCCTACCTTTTTTTGCTTTCTTCTCAATAACTTAAAGTTTTCACACTCTGCTGTGGCCCAGGGTAATCTTCATTCAATAAATATTTTAAATAGTGAATAACAGACACACTGATGTGCAAATGGAGAAATTACACAGCAGGACAAATAAATCGGCTTGGTTTGCTGAACTGGAATCTAGTACCAGGAGAGAAAAAGAAGCAATTTCTTGTCTATCAGTCTTTCACCTTTAATCATTCATTTAAAACATTTAAAATTGGACAAAGGCAACAAATGTTGACAGACGTTTACAATGTTTGTCTTCACATTTAAGAGGACCATTTCCTTCACTTATTTTGAATAGTTGTAGCAAAGGAATAAAGAAAATATTAAAGTTTGAATTATCAAACACAGAATTGAATGGACTAAAATAATAGTGTTTTTTATTCCAGCCAAAGTTTCAGATGTTAATGTATTAATGGATGGCTGAATCTTGGATGCTTAATCAACATTAAATACAACTACATAAAATTACTGTTATTAAACTTCAGAAGGCATATCCAAAAGTGGAATTTAGCCAGGTTGCTCAGACTTCATACATTTGTATCTGCACATACAATACTAATAATGAGATTACAGGCAATTGCACATATATGTAAATATCTTCAGTACAGTTCAGTGCAGTGGTTGCAAAATATTGTGGCATTGCCTGAAAATGTTGTAAGATGATCTGACAAACTGCTTTACTCAAACAATATTCAATTTATGTTCAATAAAATCCCAAAAGTTTTTTAATAAAGCAAGAATTTCACCTTTGAGACAAGTGCAATATATTTTTCCCCCCAAACTGTAAGGAAACTGTGGCAGTACTCTGTGTTACTGAACTATTTATCTTAATCAGGGAGGTTAAGAAGAAAGCTCTGATGGGGGCATTGGCCTCCTGAAGTGTTAAGACCTCATCAGAGACTGCACACATGTGTGAGTATGGGCTGAGCAGTAACTCAGTCCTTAAACAAGATGGAGATAACAGGACCATTAAAATGGAAGCTTGACAGAGCTTTACAGTCCTGGTTTACTGTATTACCCATGACTTCCAATAGAATTGTGTTTTCATACTACATAATTTCTTACCTAGATGTAATAAAGTGAACTTCTTGTGAGTTTTAAGTGCAACTGAAATCCGTAACCAGGGGGTTGGCCAATTTACAAGGAGATTCCTCCCTTTGCAGTTACAGAGCTGCATTTCTAAATCTGTTCCCTCCTTTCTACTACCTAGGCTTCTGCATTCATTTTTAATTCCTTAACAGCTAATTCCCAGTGAGACCATATATAATGTAGATACAGAGGATACCAGTAGGAATTGTATGAGCTGTGACTGGTATCACCGAAACTGTGGAGATAGAGTGAAACCGAGTTTTCGCAGGACTGGAGCTGTAAGTTACATCACTAGGTATCACTGGGCATTCTCAAGAGAAGATTTTGTGACTACATCCACTTTCCCACTTTTTTTTTTCCTACTAGGAAGCATGGTACAAGGAAAAAAAAAATCACATCTCAGCAGGAAAATGAGTTTTAGAAAATAAATCTTTCAATAGCTGACATCCTATTTAACTATGAGCAGCTCATCTTTCAAATTACCTATTTTCCCAGCTTGGAGCTTCTTGCCTAAATGCTTCATTTGCAAAGACATAATGTTCATAGAATACTAGAATCATAAAATGTTCTCTGATTTAAAACTAAACAAAACAAATACCCCACCAAAACAAATTTCCTTAATTTTGTCTTGGCTAGACTTCTACATTTCTATACAATTATGTCCAGACCAGAGAACAAACTATGCAGCAATATTTGTTTCCAAGCATTCATATCTTCTATTGTCTTTGGATAAAATTTTCTCTTGTGCAATAAGCCTGTTTGGGACCTTACGTTACTTTATATTGCATGTAATATTTCCAGGGTGAGTGACCAAATAGCACAAATCTTTAGCAGTATTCTGGCAATTTTCAAGTTGTCCTAAAGAGATCTTGCTAACACCAGGAAAAGAAGCTTCAATACTCATCCTTTGAAAAGTGAGAGCCTTGACTTCTGAATGACTGAATTCTTGACTTCAAGAATGAGTGCTGTGCCTCATGACAGATAGGGCCAACATTCCTCTCCAGTATTCATGGGCATTTCACATTAATTTTATTTTCAGTGCTTTACCTTGCTTTCAGTTTTTACTCTTTCCTCATGTTTTGCCTCAGATTATTGCAGGAAGCTACACATTTTAAGTGAATCTCTCCAGATAACCAAAAAGACTGAACTTTTAAATGTGATATCTTTTCTGTGATGGTGGAACACAGCTGGACTTAGCACATTCAGCAGTGACCATGTGGCATAACATGGAGGCTTTAGATGCAAGAATGAACATTAGACATGAATATTAAAAAATGTCACTCTTCCTTCATCAAATTGTGATTTGGTGATTTGGTACTGCTTCAGTATTACAATATCATAGAATAGTTAGTGTTGTAAGGGACCTCTGGAGATCATCTAGTCCAACCCCACTGCTACAGCAGATTCATCTAGAGCAGTGCTGTTTGATGGCCACTGGCAGGGGTATGACTTGCAAGGCAGGTGAAAGTGGGTCACGACTTTCACTGTGCATAGGATCTGTGGTCTTGCTAGAAAACATTCAGACACAGAGGGTTAATACTGTGATACCTGGCAAGTCCTCGTTTTCCACCATGCAGTAATATGCTTAAATGGAGAACTTGCAAGATGAGTTGAGCTACTTTTAATATTCTTCAGTGCAATTCCTATACATCTGAGAAAAGCTGAACAGGACAACATGAACTTCATATTGCTGAAGTTACAGAGGCCCAACTATGTGTTGTCAGGTGAAGTGCAAAACAAGAATTTCACACAGTAACAATTTGGGAAAAACTTTCTCAGAGAAGTACATGATTACAGGAATTTTATGAATGGCTAAAGTAAGAAATTTGTCAAATGGATGTTTTTCTAGAAAGTATTTGCTTGTTTCTATTTAGTCTTATAAAGCTAGTCAGTCGTACACTTGCCTTCCAAGCTCACATTGTATTGTGGACCTGCAAACAGACTGAAAATGACTAGCTAGTTAGAGAGACAGATGGAGCACAGAGGTTTTTTTGTTCCTTTTTTTTTAAATTTTTTTTTATTAAGAAAATGGGTATCCAAATTGCATGTTCAAATTACCATGACCAACTCATGTATGCTATTTGCATGACTTACTAAGGCTTTTGCACATTTCAGGAAATTCATTTGTCTTTCAAAATGGAGGCTTCAGTGTTCAAATAGAGTGCTTACCCTTCAACTCAGTAGGTGCTTGATGGAGCTGAACAGCTGCACCAGCTTGAAAAGAGTTACTATTGTGCATTGCACATTATGGTCCTGAAAGCAAGAATTGACTGCTGCCAACCCACATGGCTCTTCACATTCACTGCTGCTAAGTACCCTCCAGTTGAGAACATGATGCTGCCAAGCACTTTCCTCTGGCTTGCTTTCCCCCATGGTGATATACCTCTATGGACAAACCTTTTCTCCTGCAGTTACCATCCTGGAGCTAGGAGGACTGTAAGGGGTGCTGTTATGGGTGATGCAGATGGAAGACAAAGTGCTGATCTCTGATACGTTGTCACTAACTCAGTGGTCTTCCTCTGGCTGCGATCCCTTGATGACACCCCTGTTTAGGTACCATTAAATACTCACTATTTAGTCCACAGAGGCCATCAAGAAAGAGAAGGACATTGTATTGCAATGGTTGACCCATTTTGAGTGCCAAGCACAATAGTGCTCGTCACAAAAAAATAATGCCATATTCAAGTGCACTCCATGTAGTCTTCCTGACATGCTCTTTAAAGCATTGTATTCTAACTAGGCAGGAGGCTCATATCTGGTGATGACCAATGCTGGCTTCTTGCTCTGACGGCTGGCAGGTGTGGGTAGTCCTGCGGAGGCAGCACAATCAACCCCTGTGGAGGAAAGAGTCCTTCACACCACTCAATGGCAATCTCTCCTGCCAATTAAGGAGATTTGTGGATGAAATCCAAGGGGAATTGCAACCATTTGCCTTGGCTGGGAGAATGAAAGCTCTGGTCTGTGCAGGCGGGGCTGCAGGCAGGGAGAAAAGCAAAACGCTGTTTGCAAACAGCTCCCTTTTGGAAGACACAGATGAACTGGAGGCTATTTTAAACTTAAAACAAAAGTGGAACTTTGGAAATGACAAGGAGAAATTTTTAATCCTTTGTCTCTTGCTACACTAGCAGGCACTTGGAGCAGAGTATAGTACAGCATTTTTAAATATTCACGTCTCCATTTTGGTATGTAAGTGAAACATCACAGACAATTTGTGCACTGTTTATTCACTTTTGGTCATAATGGCATGGCTTTGACATTCACATCACGAACACAAGTCTGGAACAAAATGCGGCACCAAGGCAGATTGACAGCAAATGGATGTCTTCTGTGGGCACAGGAAGTAGAGGGGAACCCCAAAAAACTTAAGTCATCTACTATGCTTTCCACTGCCAGTCAGAGCCAAGTGAGATATCATTTAGCAATTTTAAGTGTGTGCATGGAATATCATCTGCAAAAGATGATAATGCACTAATATTTGACTGTCTCACCCTCAGAAGGGTAGAATTTGAGCTTTTTAGAGGTAATATCTTCACACCAGCTCTTCTACTGCTCAGTGGCAGAGGTGCTGGGCTGTGCTTCTTCTCAGGTAACATCTGGAGTTAAGTGAGAACCCACTAGACAGAGAAGAAAGGCCATCTGCCTAAAATCAGAAACCTTATTCCTCCTTCTCCTTTCCAGAGCTTGGGTTAGTCAAACCAGTGAGACTGTTCTGTAGTGCTGTTCTCCAACAGATCAATACTCATTACCACGTTATGTTTTACAGAAATGTGAGTTTTGAGATGGTGAACTCCAAACAGCCTCACAAAAACGGGCATGAGCATGACCATTTTTGCACAAACTGATTTTTTCACTTTAAAATACTGCAGGTAAGGTTCAGTCACCATGAATCATTGGACCCTCACATGCCTTCCCTTATGCAGTCCTGCCATCAAAATACTCTCTCTCATAGCCAGCAAAAATCGGTGGAAGAAAGTAATTTGTCCATGGTGAAATGGTCCTTAATCAACACCAAGATGTTCTGCTGCTCACTGGAAACATTTCTGTCCGTCTGTGAATGAAGGAGTAAAGGATATGATCTGTTAGTAGTTCTGCAGGTTTAATACTGAGATAACACTTTTGCTGTGCTCTAAACAGATTTATCTAATTACATTGAATTTTAAAGTTGAAGAAAATATACTAATTAGAAAGGAGACATAGAGTATCCATTAAACACTCAAAAAAAAAAAAATTGAAAGACTTTTCCAGTTTTGTGTCTTCCAGAGAGGAATTCTGCCTTTGCCATCCCTACAAAAGGTGTCTCCCCTTATAGTGATCTCCATCCATTTGGCTATTGTGATGTGATCTCAGAAATCCTTTTCTTTTCATGGTAAGTGGTGGTAGGATAAAAATAAAATTTTAAAGAGGAAATCATACTAGCATATCTCTGTCATACTTGTGTATCTTTGTTGGCACCAGGCACTGGCAGAATTTTGTCTCATGTTACATTTCTAGAGTAGCATCTCTTGGCTTCCACGAGAAATACAGCTTGTATATCTCCAGTTAAGAAACAGGATGTGTTGACACAGGATCTCTGGAAGTTCTCCGGACTGCTCAAGGATGTGCTTGTGCACAGGAAAACTGCATTGTGAACGTGGCATGGAATCAGTTCCTCAAAAACTCCTAACAGTGGTCTTTAAAGGCTGTTTGCTGCCCTCTTCCTCCACACCTCCATCCTCAAGTATTAGATGACTAGAGGATTTCTTTTTTTTTTCTTTTTTTTTTTTCTTTTTTTTTTTTTTTTGCCATTGAGGTGCAATGTTAATTACAGGATTATCCTGACCGCTCCAGGACATGTAGCCAGCTGGTCTCACTGCTATGTGTGGGTAATAAACACCATGCACATTTCCTGTTTCCTGATCTCACACTGAGTATATTTATAAGTATGTAGATTTGATGGTTGATTTCAACATTTATCGTTGTTTCCCAGATCATTTCCGTCTTTCCTTCTCCCCAAAGAACACTCCTTCCTGAATTGTATCAAAGTAAAGTACATTTCTGGGTGGTGAACACTTGTTTCCGGACAGGTAACACCCAGCAGAACCAGATAACTCCACAGAGTTGATGTTTCAGTATGCAGATATTTTTGCAGAGCCACTAAATCCCAACACAGCTCCTGCACGTCCTAGTAATGTTGGCAAAAACCCAACTCTTTGCCAGCTGGTAGGGATCTAACTTTTTCACTGTTCGTTTTACCTTGAGCTACATATAATACAGCAGTTGGTGGTCTGCTTAAATGTAAAGAACAGAGCTGAACGTAGACAGTGAAGTTACAACTAATCCTTCATCTTTTCCTAGGCACTGTATTTCCAGAGATTCATCTACTCTTATTTCATGTCTGGCATAAGTGTGATGGTTCTCCATTGTACATAGGATAATGCCTATGGCACTAACAGATGCGCCGAAGTTTTATTTTATTGGAAGCTTTACGTTATAAGCTTTATGTTATAAGGTCTGCGTATTACGTTTTGTTCTTGTTTGGGATAGGTTTTTTCATACTCTTCAAGTTTGGAGTATTCATTTTTTACCTTGTGTTAGGCAATTCCTTATATTTAAAAGATACTTGTTTTTCAAAATAAGCCCCTGTTCCTGTATAAAAATCTTAGTATTGGAAGAAGATGAAATTTTGATGACAGTATTCACTGAAGACTTTTTCCCCAGTAAACTCTTCTTGCATGAATGGGAGCCAGATCTACACACACCCACTACTCTGCATTGACCTACTCCTGGAGGTACAGTTTTCAAAAAGAATTCTGTACTCATAGCTTGCACAGTCTTGTTTTCAATCCAGCTTGGATATTCAACTGGTTTTTGCTTATCTTGGAGATCTGAGAAAAGTCCATTTCATAAAGGTCACTGATGCAACTTTTATTTAATACTGTATTCCGATTTCAGTGATTTAAACTGTTTACCTCCACATGAAGGACTTTTTAGGCTATTAGTTTTCTCAAAACTTTCCATTAACATTCAGCCAACCTGTCTCCTCCTACTCTTCCCACAAAATATTTATGCAATTCTTAACTTTTCAGTCCAAAAATTACAAAAGTAGTATTACTAAGTTTTAGTGTCAGTTTTTGAAGTACTGATGAAGGGAGTTTGTGTCATGGTGATTATTAAATTTCATGAGCCATATGAACAAATCCCTTTTGAAAATTATTTTAAAGTTTAAGGAACAGTGAGTTAAAAACAACAAACATGCATCTGGAGCAAAGAAAACTTGCTGGAGGGGGATCGGATTAGGGTATATTTAAGTGAACTGGACATGAACAAATTCTGGGACATCACAAGATGCACCTGTGAGTGTTGAGAGAGCTGGCCCAGATCACTGTGAAATGACTCTTGGTTTTCTCTCCAAGGTCATGGTGATCACGAAAGATACCTGATGACTGGAAGAAACCAAATATCACTCCTGTCCCAAGAAGGGCAAGAAGGAGGATCTGGGGCACTAGCGATCAGCTTCACTTTAATCCCTGGGAAGACTGTGGACTAAATAATTCTGAAAATTATTTCAAAACATATTGAGGACAAGCAGGGTATTGGAACAAGTCAATATGGATACATAAAGTGAGATAATGTCTGACCATTCTCGTAGTCTTCTAAAATGATACAAAGGGCTTTGTAGATGGGAGGCAAGGAGTAGATGCTATTAAGGTTGACTTAACAAGGTGCCCTGGGTTAACCAAAAAAGGATGTATTCTATCACCACCCACATGATTCCTTGATAAACTGGGTCATTTGCAGTTAGGTGGCTACACACCTGCTCCCTGAGACTATGCAGATCATGTGAGGTGGGCTGATATCTCAGCTGTGATAACTATCTGGGCCAGCAGCAAGCACCACCCATACTGACAGGATTATCTCTGTTAATGGCCCATCAACAAACTGGATAAGCACCAATGAATAGAACATCAGGAACATCCCCTTCCATTGTGGAAATCCCCGCCCC